>CBVK0100767612.1:0-17605 GCA_900067695.1 Picea abies | reverse complement strand
TACTAGATTAATAATTAATAATATGATTATTAATTATTAAACAATATTATTAATTATAATATTATTAATGTAATAATATATTTATAATATAAAGTATAAATATATATAATAAAGTATAAATATAAAATATATTTATATTATATGTATAATATAATATAAAGTATATTTATATTTTATGTATAATATAATATAAAGTATATTTATATTTTATGTATAATATAATATAAAGTATAAAGATATTTATTACCCAAGGGACGTATCTCTTCATGGATGGTCACCATGGTCACCATATGTTCTTTATATACAAAACACTCATCATTGTAATAAAATATTCATTTATATACAATATCATCTCTTATGAAAATTCAACATCTTGGTATAGACATTAGGATTAGAATGACATGTAGAAAAGTAAATGTCAAGAAGAAAAATGTTCATTTTGGCATACCAAGCTCTGGGAGCTTGCTTAAGACCATAAAGAGATTTCTTAAGATGACGAACAAGACTATAGTCATTATGGACATAGCCAAGAGGTTGTTCCATGTAGAATTATTCTTGCAAATCTTCATCCAAGAAGGCAGATTTAACATCCATATGATGGACCTCCCATTTATGTTAGGTAACAAGGGCTAGAAAAAGGAAGATGGCATTCATTTTGGCTACGGGGGAAAAGGTTTCAATATTATAGTCAATGCCTTCAATTTGAGAGATCCATTTGGCCAATAATAGGTCCTTGTGTCTTTCAACACTTCCATTTGATGCATACTTAGTTCTATACAACCATTTACATCTGACAAGTTTTCTTTCTTTCAAAAGAGGTACAAGATCCCAAGCATCGTTTCCCATTAAAGAGATATACTCTTCATTCATTGTTGTATCCCAATCTAGATGACCTAAAGCTTCTACAAATGTCTCTGGATCATGAGTCTCCGAAACTTAATCCAAATGAGAAGAGGCTTGTTGGAATTGTGAATGTGTTCGACGATGATGTGAAGGATCGCCGACAAGATCACCAACTGCTTCTCGAGTTGAACAGACCCATATGGGAAGTTGTGGTGTAACGTGTTGGTGCAGGTTCATGTTCAATGGACTCATATGGGGGACTTTGAGCATGCAGAGGTGGATTTTCATCCTCATTGTCATCATCTGAAGAAGAAGAAACCTGGATAGGAAAAAAATATGGCACAAATGTTAAAGATGGATCGTAGGCCTAAGAATGCATAAACACCAAAGATGGCTCACAGGTTGAAGAAGGCACAAACACCGAATTAGGCTCGCAGGCCAAGATATTTTCATCAAATTTAACATCTCTTCTAATAATAATTTCATTAGGATGAGGCTGAAGAAGTCTATAACCTTTGACATCTTCAAAATATCCAACAAAAACACACTTCTCACTTTTAGGTTGTAAATATTTCCTTTTCTTATCATAAATGTGACCCCGTGCTACATTACAAAATACATGGAAGTGGCTTACATCTGCCTTAATTTTATTCCATGCTTCTTCCAGTGTTATATTTTTAATATCCTTTGTGGGAGTGTGATTTACTATGTAATTTGCACAATTTATGGCTTCCACCAAAAAATGGAGACTTAATCCCTTAGATTGAATCATACAATTAACCATTTCTTTTAATGTGTGATTCTTTCTCTCAACAACGCCATTTTGTTGTGGTGTATATGTAACAATGTGTTTCATTTGGATGTCTTATGCGGTGCAATAACTTGTAAAATTGTTGTTCACATATTCACCTCCATTATCTGTTCTTAACCTTTGAATTTGATGTCCAGATTTTTTTTCTACAAAGGCCTTATAGGCCAAAAAATTCACTCTTAATTTTTAAGAATTAAACCCAAGTGCGTATAGAGAAATCATTAATGAAAGTTAAGAAATACTTGCACCCAAAGAAAGAACAATAAGAAAGCGGACCACACAAATCACTGTGAACAAGTTGGAAAAGAGTCGAGGCATGCCAAGAGGCACATTCATCAAAACTACCCCGATGATGTTTTCCAAGAACACAACTGGAACAAACACCATCTCTATAAGAAACGAGAGGAAAACTAGTCACCATCTGTTAATTACATAGTTGCTACAATTAGTGATAGTTTAGATGACCAAACTACTCATGCCAAAGTTTTCTCAAATCATCACTATAAGCAACAAAAACTGATGGAAAATATGATGACCCAAAGTTGTTAAATGTACAACCTGGTAATATCATCAACAATTCCAATTGCAAGAACATGCTTAAGACATTTTAGATCCTTGATTACATCTTGGTGAGGTGAAAACACTACGGTTTTACCTTCACCTGAATGAGATATTTGATACACTAATAGAAGGTTGCAGGAAAGACTTGGAACACATAATACATAATTGAAATGACATTTATCTACTTAAATTGTTCTAGACCCCACAACACTAAGAGATCTATCATCACCAACTTGGTAGGGAAACACCATTATAGAGACCATTATCTATAGTAGATAATGGCCATTCAATGTAAGGTGGATAACAATATAGAGACCATTATCTACTATGGTAGGGAAACACCATACAATATATCCTATTGAGGAAGGGATCCATTCCTATTCACTTGTGTCTTCGAGGGGGCAACCTCCTAATGAGCTATACGTTCCGATTACAATACTTCTTCTTCTTGCCTTCTTAATGTTTATGGGTATGTAATTGCCTTCTTTTTACAATATGTAATTGAAAATAAAACTATGCCTGTAGATTTGACAAATCCTCTTGTCTCATTTACTAAGAGTTGTGTTCAAGACAACATAATATTATGAGTCAAGATGCAATGACGACCCTTCCTTTGGTCTCCTTAATTATATCTCCTTTGAAAAGGGAAAGCAAGGACATGAATCAAACAGTTTAAACATGGAAAGGGGATTAATTCAACAAATTTTAGCTAATGACACAAAGCAGTTAATGACACTTAGAGCTTCAACAATTTCTAATAAATCTATATATTGATATAGGAAAAATAAGAAAAAAAGCACAAGAAAATATTGTTCTTATCCAATTCTTGTAAAACAAGGCTGCATGGCAACATATACTTGTCGCTATGTAGGAATTCAGAGCAATTTGGTCATGTAAATGAGAATCAAGAGGTTATTAGCTAACAAGGTTATTAGGGTTATTGTGATTTAATTTGTTTTTGGTGTTAAGAACGATTTCTATTTCATTGTATTGGTCCAAAAGAACACAAAATGTATAGATTCACGACTAGGTATGGTGGGGACACTATAACTGGGAATGTGGAATCTGAGAACAAGTTATTGGAATTCTTAGAAGGATTTATACAGTTGGATTACACACATATGATATTAATAAGTAACGATCTCATAATGAAGGAAATAGTTTGGACTCTGGAGGAAGTATAGTTTTTTTATTTATTTTTTTAATAAGTAAGATTGTATAAAAGTTTGTCAAAATCAAGGATTGCAAAATACTTCCGTTGCTCCAGGCTGTAAACACTGAGCTGCCCCAAGGGGAAACCAGCTTAGCCAGCTGAACAATTCCAAAGGCTAAGTCTTAAACTACGAAACATAACAAGGTTTCTACTGACATTAAGAAAACCCAAAATTCAGGTCCCTAAAGGTGACCAACTTAACAGTAATAGCCATAGACAATAGCTGATATAGGTGGCATTCATGAGGCAAAACCACATTAACACACATAGAAAAATAACAAAGACACCTGTACATATCACGTAGTGGGGCTGTATTGCTGCCACACGTCTAAGAAGAAGGTGCCGAGTGTCGAGTCCCCGGGAGGAGTCGGCTCCTCCTCAACTAGTGTCTCGTCCAACTGCATGGCATCCTCTGGCTGGGTTGGTGGCACATTCTCCTCGTGGTCTGGTGCGTCATTCTCTGAAGTCCCAAGTGGGGGAGCTAGTGCCAATACTGGTGTCACAACTCCTGCTGCTTGAGCTTCTTATGTTGGGGGGTGGTGGGCACCCTGCAATGCTGAGAGAAAATGTAGGAATTGTGAAGCTTTGCCATCCATAATCTCCAAGCGAAACCAAAGATCATCCAAGTCCTGACGTAAGTCAAAGACCAAGCCTTGCAGCAGTGCGAGGCTTATTTTCAATTCAAATTTCGGGTCAGCGCTAGATTCGGCTCGTGAGTGAGGCTACTGACATGAATTTTGGCTTGCTTTGGGGTCGTCATCCTGAGAATGAGCAACAAGAAGCGGGGCCTGAAGCGACTGGGAGGCCGAGCGGGTCGGTGAGTTGGGAGGAGCCAATGGAACTGGATGCAAGGTAGAGGTTGAATTTCCCAGGGGTCTTAGGTTGAATCCCAGCGAGGTTCTCGAGAAATTAAGCCACTCCATCCTGTAGGCAAACGACGATGAAAGGGGCGGGAGGCTGGCTGGAGTATGAGTCGACTGCGCCAGGGAGGAGGACAAGGTGGGCGATGAGGAGGAGGAACCGTGGGAGGGTGCAGGTGGGGGGTGGAGGGCCAAACATGGTCAGCTGGGCTGCCATGTCGAACCTTGTTTGGACTTCCCTCTCTGCCTGGGCATCTCTGAAACACAAGGAAGGCGAGAATGATCGGGAGTGAGTGACAACAAGCCAAAGAATTGCTGGGCAGGAGCCGAAGCTATGGAGAAATCAACCAAGAGAGAATGAGGCATCCGGAACACCTAGTGCAGTTCATAAAACCCGAGGATCTGGTGCATTTCATTAAACCAACACACACGTAGAGTAAAAGCAGAAGAATGGCGTTGGTCCATCGAAGGGATGGAAAGGCAGAGCATGGCACACTGAGAGTAATGGCACTTTGTCTCATGCGAGGTTGGCTTAAAGACATTAAGGTGGCAAGAGGGGGAGGCACGTGTTCATCACGTGGTTGACGCCACAATGGCTCTCTCCTGTCTGCTTCGCTAGACGTGTGGTTCCCACTATCACCCCATCCGTGGACTAGAGGAAGTATATTTGATATTGGGGCTGCCTCTGAAAAAGAAGTGATGAATATGTGAACCATGTCGAGAGCAGAGCATGAGTTGGATTTCTTAGAAAATACAAAGAAATCGGGTGTGGTATATTTGTTGGGAGGTAGTGAGGTTATTACAAGCAAAGATTGATCATTGTTCAAAATATTTATTGTGAACTATGCATATAACATTTTGTGGATGAATTGTACACAAGGACAAAGCTGCTTTGGAGATTCGCACAAACATCTTTTGCAAGTTGGCATGACGTATTATATCTAAACCAAAGCTAGTTTTGATATATTTGTATACACAGATATATTTATTTTAGCCCCAGTCTATAAGGTGGCCTTGGATAAATTTCCACTGCGAGTGATGTATATTAGTTGGGGCATCCAAAAAAATTGTTAGAAATATAAACTTCTAGTTATTCAATTTTCTCTTGTGTTTGTCTCATAAAAATTTTCACATCCTTCAACTTGTGTTTCACTTTTATGACATTAATTAAACTATATACGTTCTATATATCATATTTGGTCCCTTCAAAAAATCAACTAGAGTTCTATCAGATACATAATTACATTGCAACTGTGGTTTTATTTTCTCCCAAGCAACATATACCTTCCGCTATGGGGGAATTCAGAGCAACTTGGTCATCTATGCTAGAATCCTACAAAATAAGACATTAGAGTATTGATCGATCCAATGAATTCTAATATTTTTTAAGGTTCTAGGTTGATTTAGAGATGGAAAAATGTTGCAATTGAGCCATTTCTTGGAATTTAGAGGAACATTTTGAGTGCCCTTTATCTCATAAGTTTCCTCTACTTTTCTCACTTAGAGGTAATTTCTTCTTTAAGATCCAAAATGTACACTAAGGTGTTAACATGGGTGGAACATAGTAGTGCTCTTATGCATTCACCTACATGAACAAGTCTAAAGAAGGTTGTAGTTTTCTACTTGTTTGATCAAAGGTTAGGTTTCTTCATACTTCTATTGCATTTTGTCAATGTTTGGCCTATGCAAATCCTCTTGCAATTTCTCACAACACAAAAAATAACATAGTTACAAATTTAAGTATCAATTGTCTCATTTAGGAATATGATCAACAATATAGTTACAGACTTAAATATCATTTGTCTCATTCAGAAAAATAATCATTCCCTTTTGAACCAGAGGTTATTATACACTAAGAAATCATCTGGTCATTCAAACCATAAGCTTTTATCCAATACTTCCATTTACCATGATTCCAATCAGTTTGTAAACTTGTTCTTTCTCTCTTTTCATAATTTTCCAAAGCACCTTCGACCTCTTATACAAATAAGCATAAAATCCAAAATCAACATCCTCTAACAAAATTGAAATCCATTCCATAAAAATTTAGCATTGCATATGACATTGAAATAAGTTATATGCCAAAGAAATCTTTCCATCCATTAAAGATACTAGAAGATTAAAAGATATTCAACTTCCAATTTGTATATAGCTATCTACCATCTAATGGATACTTCCTAATTGAAATACTTCATACTTGATATTATTCATATTACATCAATATTGAATATTTCCCTCAATACAATAAAAGAATATAGGCCATAGTGCGAAAATAAATATAGGTCTAAATATAGGTCTGAGCAGTTACTGCTTGACAAGTTAAAGCACTCTTATCATTAAAGATGCCTAAAAAGACTTTAAACATCTCATAGATAGTTATGTATTCTCAATGCATGTCACCCTACTTAATATGGAACATTTCACAATTTGTTGAATTGAAATTGACTTTATCTACAAATACATCTCCCTTGTTGTTAAAACTACCACTTCATTTAGATAAGCTTGTTGCAATTCATACACCATCTTTTACTTGAATTTTTCAAAAGTGCAAGAAACACATTTGGCACATATTAGCAAGAGGTGACTCTATGAAGGTGGTTGGTTTCCGAAAAATTGTTCTTAATCAAGGTGTACAGTCTTTGGCAACCCCAAATGACAAATGCTAGGCTATTACAATATGGCCTACCATCACAAGTTATGGATTGGCCTCCAAAAGTTGGTTGATCCTGCACAAATCTGAGGTGGCGACTAGAAAAAATTACCTGTATGGACCTCCCAAGCCAAGGTCAAATTGTACTTTCCATAATTGGAGTTACCTGAGGTCTCAACTTTCCAATCTCAAAATGAAAAAAGACTGAAACAAAAGATCATTGAACACATTATTTAATTCTTACTTAAATGCTATCGTTTGATGAACATTAATATTCGGTGTTGGAAAGTACTATCTGAGCTCTTTTATGGGACCATGTTAAGAGCTAGAAAACATGGAAATCTCTGCATGTTGATATATATTCAGTTGTCCATTATTCGATGCATGCTATATACTATTAGCCTAATCCATGGAATTGATAATGATAATAGCCTAATCCTAATCGGTAAGCTACCAAACTTACCAAACTTTGCAGCCAAAACTATGATTTTTGACCGACGACACCAAAATTTGCAAAGAAGCAACGAGAGGTCACTCAAATGGTCAAATTTAACACAAATACCATGATTTAAAAATTTGATCCGACGAGAATAGATGTACCTGTAAAATTTTCAAACTGCGTATTCTTAAGAAGGCCACAAACTGCGAGTCCGACATCTGAAATTAGATTGCAGACACAGTAAAGGAAAAGTTGAGCGAAAAGTTCACATATTCATAAATTCGCCACAAAAATTCCCTTCATTAAGTGCAAACCCAAGACATTATCCGTGGAAGCTCTTCTATACACCAAAGCTCATACAAGTACATTGCATTGTCCCCAATTCTTTTCGATTTAGAAGAAAAAAAATTGCGTGTCTGTAATGTCCCTTTCCAAATAGGAGCTACAGAGAGGAGGCTTAATGATCTAAACCGCACTGTTAGACTATATCCAGGGCCAGAAAGGGGTAAACAAGGTTACTAGAGGTCACTCTAGTCAAAGGTGTTATATTCGAAAATTTGCATTGAGCTAAAAGTGGTTAAAAGTGCTTTTAAGACAATTTGAGCTAAAAATAGAACATACGAGCTAAAATTAGAAGTCAACAACGAATTAGGGTTTCAAAAGTGAATTAGGGTTTTCGGAAGCTATAAAGGAAAGGTAAAGCGACCTAACTCAGCATGATGTATATTTTGACTTGTCATTAAGGAGAGAGGCGCATCTCATGAGAGATAGTTCAATGGATTCTAGGAGGAAAACACCAGTTGGCTGATTTCAGTGTTGAGAGACACACCCTAGTCACCGGGAAGATCACACAGTTCTTCCATCATTCTTCAGCAACAGTTACACAAGTTCCAGCAACAAGGGTGCACTTATCCAGGGTGAGGGCACAACTTCTGAGGAGGTTCAGTAGATCAACTTTTCCCATCCAGGGAGATTTCAGAGATTCCCCTCCGACCCAGTTGAGAGGAAGGCAAGGCATATCTTTTGCCTAGTTCCTCGTTAGATTCCGATGAAGGAATAATCTGGGGCACATTTTCTAGACATTGGGAGTGCGACACTTTGGGCAGACACATTCGGGGTTCTCGAGCGATCATTAGATCAGATCCATGGAAACCCTTACGACCCATTTCAAAGTAGGCCAAGGCGATCATTTTGAGACACATCTAAGCCGATTCCGACGGTAGAATCACTAGGGCGCAATTTTGCAGTGAGAGAGGGGTGCATTCCCCCAAGGGGATCCATCCAGGGTCCAGACTCACCAGTAGAGGGGTGGATCAGTTACCAAGACTGAGAGCTAGAGTAGGGCGCACCATTTGGGACAGTTTCCATGCCTTTCTGAGAGGTTTAGCCATCAGGGAGGACTTTCTCGACTTTAAGCAATTACCGTGTGAGATGCCATAGTTCCAGCTCATCCATTGATCCCACAATGCTCATATATTATCGGGTATTATCATTTAGTTTTCTTATTGTATTTCAGTTAAGATCCTTTTGTCATTTGATCTATTCGAGTGATTCATTTTTATTCAGCCGCATTCGACATTGTACTCACAGAGATATCATAATATAAGATTTGCAATCTTTTGTCTCAATTATCATATATATAGTCATTTATATGTTGTAACAATGAATTATCTAAAATAGATACACCAGATTATCACTGTTTCCCAAACTAGCCAAGTTAGGAACATTACAGTGGTATTAGATATTTAGTCATGCCAGCCTGTGACTAAAGACAATGAGCGTAGCAGAGGACCCAAGGGGTCGTGATCACGTAGGTGATGAATATGTCACTTACAATAGATGCAAGGAGGGAAGACCTAGATCTGATTTCCCCCCTTTTCCTCGCAGCTCAAAGAAAGAGGAAGATGCATAGAGGGAAGCAGAGAGAAGGACAGAGCGAGAGGTTGAGCGCGAGGCATAGAGGATGTTAGGAGACAGATATGAGAGACCAGAGGGCAGTGGTAAGGACCCCATGGACCCAAAATCAACCTTCATGTAGGTACTCGACAACTTGGTAGTCATTCAACAGGCCATGACTCAGTCCTTGGTGCAGATGGCCGATAAACTGGCCATAGTAGGCACCCCGGGCACACAAGCCCCATATGAAGCACATGGAAACTCATGGGCAAGCAGTAGACCCCAGTATCCTACTCGCACATACACTTCTTCAAGTAGGATTCTAGGGCCATTGTTCCCCAGTTTCTAGAGGGCACCCCCAGTAGCAACACAATAGTCGATATCATAGAGGCCACCCACTCAGGTGGAGGACATTGCAGAGTATAGGAGGGAGTATGCAGTATTGGGCAATGACTTCCATCAGGACATGACCCTAGTCGAGTATTGTGGACTCAGACTCAAGAACCGCCCCAGAGAGCCAAATAGAGGAGGACAACAACAACAACAAGGGAATAATATTGATTTCATCCAGAAAGTTGGTAAACTCAACATACTGCAAGATCAACCATATGACCGAGACAGAGGCCATCGATTTCGCTACCCTACACTTGGAGGGTGAGGCACATGAGTGGTGGCATCATGGAATGGTGACGTTGGGTCATAGTCACATCACCTTCTACAGGGAGTTCACAGAGAGACTCATGGAAAGGTTTGACAGGAGGGATCCCAAGATCCACTTAAGGGATCTAGCCCAGTTGAGACAAACTGGCATGACATAGGCATTCATCACAGAGTTTCAGCGGGTAGCAATGGCAGTGTCATATATATCAGAGCCCAAGATGATAATGTTATTCATAGAGGGACTCACATAGCCTTTGAGAGGATGGGTGAAGGCATACAGGCCTCACACCTTGCAGGATGCCATCCTACGCACTCAAGATTTGGCAGACTCAGTGCCAAAAACTAAACCCTTTTCCAAACCCTTCATACCATAAAAGGATCGAGACAGGAATACATTCCAAAGAGAATGGAAGGGAAAGGAGAAGTTGGATAATGAGTTGAGGTGAGCTTATGATGAAGAATCTTTGCTTCAACTGCAAAGATCCTTGGGTCCCAGTCCACAGGTGCATGGGAAAGGGGGAGATTCATTATATTGAGGTGGAAATAAACAATGTGGACAATTAGGAGAAGGAGAAAGACAGTGGATCCACTAGCTTAGAGGAGGAGTCAACACAGGTAGAGGAGAAGCCTCCTCATAGACCACCGACATCTGCAGGTCCCCACCCATCGATAGTTCCACAACCTCTTGAGCAGGCTAACAGACAGAAAGCAACAAAGGGAGGAGTCATATCGACCCTTTCTGGTGTTCCCAGGTATGATACCCTCCAGATCAGAGGGACTATTCAAGGGCAAGGGGAAATCGCCCTGATAGATGGTGGAGCCACCCACAACTTCATTGATGCTTTATTGGTATCAAGATAGACACTTCAGAGAGAGGAGGTTGAGGGGTTTGATGTTGCAGTAGCAGATGGACATAGAGTGGAATGTCTAGACAAAGTTCCAGACTTGGAGATAAAGTTAGGAAAATACACAGTGAGAGACACATTTTATGTGGTTGACCTATCTAACACAAATGTGGTATTGGGAGACCAATGGATGATCACCTTGGGAAAAATCACCACCAATTACCAAACCTTGGAGACGGGATTTAGAGACCGTGATCGGAAGAAGGTTGTTCCGAGAGGCATGTCAACAAGAGCACCCATGATAGTTTCAACCAAAAGTATGGAGAGAATATTCATACATGGGAAGATAGCATATGCTACAGAGTGCTTGATCACTACGCGAAAGGATTTAGAGGGCCGACAACAATTTCATACAAATATCATGAATTTGTTGGGATGACATCAACAGATTTTTGGGTCAATTCCACCAGGGAGACCCCCTGGCAGGGGGTTTGAGCACACCATTGAGTTGGAGGACGGGGCCAAACCTATGATCACACCCCCCTATCATCATTCTAGGAGGTTCACAAATGAGATAGAGAAATAAATTAAGGAATTGCTAGCGATGGGACACATAACACAAAGAAACAACCCATTCGTCTCTTCAGTTGTCTTAGTTATGAAGAAGTATGGTACCGTGAGGATGTGCATTGATTACCGGGCCTTGAACATGAAAAACATAAAGAACCGATATCCTATCCCGTGCATTGATGAGTTGATGGATGAACTGCAAGGGGCAGTTTTCTTCTCAAATATTGATCTACGGTCTAGGTATCATCATATCAACATCCGAGAGCAGGACATAGAGAAGACGACATTTTGATGTCACTTTGGACATTTCGAGTTCCTGGTTATGCCATTTGGGCTAACTAATGCACCAACTACATTTCAGTCTTGCATGAACCACATATTCAATGATCAATTGAAAAAATCAGTCTTTGTATTCTTCTACGACATCCTGGTCTACAACAAGACATGGTAGGAGCATATGAGGCACCTGGATGAGGTATTGAGCATCATGGAGGCCCAATCATTATACACCAAAGAGTCCAAGTGTGAGTTCGTTATGACAAAGCTACTTTACTTGGGCCACATCATCATTACACAGGGGGTACAGGTACACCAGGAGAAGATCAGGGCCATTATGGATTGGCCAACGCCTAGGAATGTGACAAAGTTGAGGAGTTTCTTCGGGATGTGCAACTATTACAGGCGATTTGTCTGGGGTTTTTCTCATCTTGGAACACCACTCACAGATCTTACCAAGCATGGGACTTTCATCTTGACCGAGGAGTCATAGAAAGCCTTTGATCACATGAAGGAAGTCATGGGCACTTGTCTAGTGATAGAATTACCAGACTTCACCTTGCCATTTGTACTAGAGTGTGATGCATCTGGATAGGGTATCAGGGCAGTTTTGATGCAGGGAGGACACCCCATTGTATTTGAGAGGAGGAATATCAGTTAGCCCGAGAGGTTGTACTTAATTTGTGACAAAGAAACGCTGGCAATCATGCATGCCTTGACCAAAATTAGACAATATTTGGTGGGCAACAAATTCGTGGTCAAGACAGATCACAACAACTTGAAGTATTTCCTTGAGTAGAAGGACCTTAGTGAGTGCCTACATAAATGGGTGATGAAGGTACATGCATTCGACTTTGACATAGAATATGTCAAGGGGAAGAAGAACATTGTGGCCGATGCACTATTGAGGAGACCTGGGACATGTTCTTTGATGGAGATTTTGGCAGATTGGAAATTCCACTAACATTCCAAGAACAAGTTCACTTGTAAGGTTATGGATGGGCAGATACAGGATGACAGGTATAGGGTCATTGACAATGTCATATTCTTCAAGGATAGAGTCTACTTGGTGTCAGATTCGGTGCTCAAGAAAACGATCCTCACAACAGTTCATGATTCACCACTAGCAGGCCATCAAGGGTTTTTCAAAACCTACAGACAGATCGGGGAGAGGTTCTCATGGAAGGGCCTGAGACACATCAGCGAGTGTGTGACTTGCTAGCAGAACAAGTCAGAGCATACTCTTCCAACGGGGATACTTCATCCACTCGCCATTCTAGAGCATAAACGGGAAAGTATATTGATGAACTTCATCGCAAGCCTACCCAAGGTCGAGGGTAAGGACTGTATCTATGTAGTGGTTGACAGGCTGACCAAGTTTGCTCACTTCTATGCCATACTGATAGAGTACAACATAGTTCAGGTAGCTAAGCTATTCTTCAGAAAGGTCTTCATACTTCATGGCTTTTCGAGGAACATCATCAGTGATAGGGAGAGTTGGTTCATTGGGACATTTACGAGAGATTTGTTTAGAATGGTAGGAACAAAGCTGACACCCAGCACCAACTATCACCCTTATATAGATGGGCAGACCGAGATCATCAACAAGTGGGTTGAAGGATATTTGAAGAACTATGTAGGTGGACATTAGAGAACATGGGTCAAGTGGCTACATTTAGGAGAGCATTGCTACAACACCACTTTCCACATGCCCATTTGTATGACACCCTTCCGAGCATTGTACGTATATGATGATCCCACTTTGGTAGACTTGGTTTTCGAGGAGAGTAGAGCTCCCAAGGCCAAGGATTGGATCATAGAGAGTTAGTAGATTCTCAAGTTGCTAAAAGAGAACCTGCAGATGACACAGAACCGACAGAAGATGAGTGCGGACAAACATAGGATAGAGAGAAACTTTGTGGTTGGGGATTTGGTTTTCTTGAGACTCCAACCTTACAGATAGTCATCTTTGAAGAAGACTGGGGCCGAGAAGCTCAAGCCCATATTTTATGGCCCTTACTGGATCATGCGTTGAGTAGGCGAGGTTGCTTATGAGCTAGAGCTTCCACAGGGGAGAAATATTCATAACGTGTTCCACGTATCTTGTCTCAAAAAGGTAGCGGGACAATTCATTAGCACATCAGAGGAGATCCCCCCATTGGATGAGGAGGGACAATTGGAGTCGGTTCCGAAGGAGGTACTCGAGTCCCGGGAGAAAAAATTGAGGAGTAGGGTCATCAGAGAGTGTTTGATCATATGGAGAGGGCTTTCAGTAGAGGACACTACTTGGGAGAGCGAGCAAGTGTTTCAATACCCTAGATTGGTATTTCTTGAGGACAAGCAATTTTGGGAAGGGAGGATTGTAATGTCCCTTTCCAAATAGGAGCTCCAGAGAGGAGGCTTAATGGTCTAAACCGCCCCGTTAAACTATAGCCAGGGCCAGAAAAGGGTAAACAGGGTTACTAGAGGTCACTCCAGTCAAAGGTGTTATATTTAGAAAGTGACATTGAGCTAAAAGTGGTTAAAAGCACTTTTAAGCCAATTTGAGTTAAAAATAGAACAAACTAGCTAAAATTAGAACTCAACAACGAATTAGGGTTTCGGGAAGCTATAAAGGAAAGGTAAAGTGACCTAATTCAACATGATGTAGATTTTGACTTGTCATTGAGGAGAGAGGCACATCTCAGGAGAGATACTTCAGTGGATTCCAAGAGGAAGACACCAGTTGGTTGATTTCGGTGTTGAGAGACACACCCTAGGCACCGGGAAGATCACACATGTCTTCTATCATTCTTCAACAGCAGTTACACAGGTTCCAATAGTAAGGGCACACTTATTCAGGGTGAGGGCACAACTTCTGAGGAGGTTAAATGGATCGACTTGTTCCATCCAGGGAGAGTTCAGAGATTCCCCTCCGACCCAGTTGAGAGGAAGACAAGGCACATCTTTTTCCTGGTTCCTTATCAGATTCCAATGGAGGAATCATGTGGGGCGCATTTTCCAGACATTGGGAGTGCGACACTTTGGGCGGACACATCCGGGGTTCCCGAGCGATCATCAGATCAGATCCAGGGAAACCCTTTCGACCCATTTCACAGTAGGTCGAGGCAATCATTTTAAGACACATCTCATCCGATTCCGACGGTGGAATCACTAGGGCACAATTTTCCAGTGAGAGAGGGGCGCATTCCCCCAGGGAGATCCATCCAGGGTTCAGACACACTAGCAGAGGGGTCGATCAGTCACCAGGACTGAGAGCTAGAGTAGGGCGTACCATTGAGGATAGTTTCCAAACCATTCCGAGAGGTTTAGCCAATAGGGCGAACTTTCTGGATTTTCAGTAGTTACCGTGCGAGCTACCATAGTTCTAGCTCATCCATTGATCCCACAGTGCTCATCTATTATAGAGTATTATCATTTATTTTTCTTATTGTATTCCGGCTAATTTTCATTTGATCTAGCTGAGTGATTCATTTTTATTCAGCCGCATTCAACATTGTTCTCACAGATATATCATACTATAAGATTTGCAGTCTTTTGTCTCATTTATCATCTATATGGTCATTTATATGTTGTAACAATGAATTATCTACAATAGATACATCAGATTATCAGTGTTTCCCAGACTAGCCAAGTTAGGAACATTACAATGTCACTGCGAAGGTCATGTGGCACACAGACTACCATAAATGTGCCTTATCTATACATGCACAACAAACATGGGGGGAGGAGCATGACCATTCGTGGGTGAAACAGTTGGCAGTAGGAATTAAATTTGCAACCGATGTTGGCAAGAGGAGGAATTAAATGACACTTGAATGCGTGGTGTTGTTCCCAAATATTATGTCGTCGATCCTAGAATAAGAGATGAAATGCATTATCCAATGACATTGCAGGAAAAACCAATTATAATTAATTTAGTTTTTTTTTTTTTTTTCTAAACTTTGGTTAAAATGCAAATATTCAAGTCGGTCAACAAGATTTAATGGCATTTGATTGCAGGTCAACGTCATATCGAACACTATATACATTGCCTATTGGCAGGTATAATAACCAATTTAATATATTTTTTTAAAGAACTCAATAAGTGGACAATCAAATAGATGTACATAATGACTCTTTTTAAATATTTAACTTTAAATCTAATTAAGTACAAAATGTGACTATCTTCAAAGGTGGCAAACACTGTTGTAACTCAGTTGTCAATCAATGGTGAGGACATTTAACATTGACTACTATTAGTGAATGCATGCTAACTCATCACCATTATTAAAGAAAAATCAGGCCACTTGAAATAACCCGCTAGAGATCCCTAAGGCAGTAGACTTTCAGTCTTACCAGATACTTCCGAGTCTTGGGTTCTTAAGTTATTTCCTTATGTCTAAGAAAAATAAAATTTCAACGAATTAAAAATAATTTAAATATTTTAAGCTAAAAACCTTCTATGGTTTTCTATTAGATATACAAAACAAAGTTACACCCTGCCTGGGGGACCTGCAAAAACAAAAACCAATGTCTGTCCTCGAGATAATTTAAATAGGTTTTCATCTTAATATTATCAAGTCCGATATCAAAATTAACCATAATTGGTACTCTGAAGATAATTTTTACTACTGACCTTATTTGCCCGAGTTCTATAATACCTATGCATATTAAGAATTCTGTAATCTTGTAAATGACTAAAGCAGAAAATCGGGTCAAACCCGATCCCACTACACTCTTTCTTGGTGAATTATCATCTTGGTGTCGGCTTTGATGTCGATGCCAACCTCGTCTTCTTCAACCTGAATGGGACAATCTTTGGAGCATGATGGGCTCGACGTCCCAATTGTTGCATTTGGCTACTCTTAGCTTTAGCCACTTGGGGTGACCTTGAATTGAATTCCATATTGGGACTTGCATAACAACTCAAATTTATCTTCAAGAATTCAACTGAGGGCGAAGCAAGAGTAGAAGGCAAGTTAGGGGCGAGCCGGGCACTGAGAGGAGAGAGAGCAGGATGGTGACGATAAGCTAAATTACTGTAGTAGTCCGAGCCACGCTTGAGCTTGCCACGCTCCCGAGGCATGTTTGCAAGGAGAATTCTTGAGAGCTAGAGGGAGGGGATCAAGCGAACCAGGAAGCGAGAAAACATGAGCGAAGCGAGGGAAGGAGCATGACCATAAAAAAGGCCGAAGATAAGCTACAAGAAGTGAACCATAGACAAAAGCGTGGAGGTATTACCTATCAAAGCCAGAGAAATCACCATTAAACCTGCATTGACAACAATCATCTCCATGGTACCTACACAGATAAAATTCACCACCAGCTCGAGCCAAGACATTAAGTTTCCCATGTGATCCAGATGTTGCGTTAATTTAATTTGTTTTTATCATTTTGAAAATAACCAAGCCTCTCAAGGAAACTGAATAAAGAAACATTTGCCATCTAAGATTTGGTGCTACCTAATTGTAGTTGGGACTTATTTCTAAGAAAACAATGATAATTTCCCATTTAAAGAAACCATCGTCGTACATTGTACAAAGACCGTTAAATACTTTCGTCGTCTGTCCAAAGCCTGTTAAAGATCCCCGCCTGTCGACTTTTAAGAGTGTATACATTTATGACTTTCAGCCTGTCAGATGGGGCCGCGGAGCTGACATGCGTACACTTGATTTTTCTCCGCCTGCTCTGTCGCTTCTCCCACCCGATTTGTCTACGTCGTTGGCAGGATCAATGAACGTCGCAACATGTCGAGGATTCAGGGGAGATCTATGGAAAAGTTGTGCGGCTTCTTCTTTTTCTGAGGTATTGTAGACGTTCAGTGAACAACAGGTGATGAAGTATGATGTTGAGAGATGTCTGTTTGATGCCCTGAGGCTTGCAGAAATCTAAGGAGAAGTTGTGCGGCTGCTGCTTTTTCTGGGGTGTTGTAGACGTTCAGTGAACAACAGGAGATGAAGTATGATGTTGAGAGAGGTCTGTTTGATGCCCTGAGGCTT
>CBVK0100767595.1:0-10645 GCA_900067695.1 Picea abies | reverse complement strand
ATAAGTCACAAGGATCATAGCAATGCCAATCACATCTAATAATCAAGTTACCCAAACATGTGCATAAAACCCCCGTTTCCCAGACAAGTGCTCAAAGACATTATGCTATTCTACAATCCAAGTTTGGAGAGGGTTTGAGGACATCCTATCGGGCCAATTCTCCTCAGGTGTGGGGTTTTTCCAGGTGAAGACCACTCTACGTCATGTAAGTGCATTAGATGGTGTGGGGGATGTTTGGGTAAAGGGTTCAGTGATGAAAGGGAAATGTATGTCTTACCTGTGGGTGCCTCTGAAGAGGGTGAGCTGCACCTTGTCATGTATGCAATTTTTCCTATCCCATTCAATGCCTTTTTCCTTTTTATCTTATTGCTTTTTCTTTCAAGAGAATAGATGGGGGACACTGCCCTAGCGTGGTGACTAGTGGTGACAATGTTACCCACAAGCATTTCACAGAGATGGGAAGGATGGCTCGTGATGAGACCTCCTTTCTCTTGGCTATGCCACCAAGAGCCACTACCCTGGCGTGGTGACCAGATGAATAGTAGTGTTATACCGCTACATACCTATGGAACTAATAGGTTGGCTCGTGATGAAACCCCCTATCCACCAACTAGGTCTTGAGTTTTATATTTTTATGGCTCCCCCCTTTTTCTTGCTAAGAATCCTTTTGTTGCTTTCTTGGGGATCCCTGGGCGAATCATCTCAAGGTTTCATCTTTTGGATTTTATTTTTTTTAGCTACTTTTACCCTCTGGGCCTTTAGCCCCTTCTTCCCACAAGGCAAGGTACAACCCTTTACTAGCTTGGCAGGTTTTGAGGATCAGAGTGACACATACCATGTTACCCGGACTCATTACCTCATGGAGCATGACCCACTTCTGCTACAGGACCAGGTCGAGGTGATGGATGTTGTTGTTGCTGACAAAGTGGAGGCGCTGAAGGAAGAAAAGATGGGCCCTCCAGGGCCATGCTCAAGTCAATCTGACTCTTGGTACTCCATGTCTAGGTCCTGTGGGCCTCGAGACATAATCTCCTTAGTTATCCCTAAACTAGGGATAAAAGGTGCCTTTGTAGAGGGTGTGTGGTACCTTCGTCCGCAATGCACTTTTTCCAAGCCCATCAATTGCCTTTCATCTTTTTTTCTTCATTTTCTTTCAATAATAGCATAAGGGGAGATTGAAGGTCACTGCCCTGGCGTGGTGACCAGGTGATGGTAATGTCACCCACAAACACCTAATGGAAATGAGAAGGTTGGCTCGTGATGAGACCCCCTTTCTCTCAGCCATGCAACTGAGAGCCATTGCCCTGGTTTGGTGACCAAATGATGGCAATGTCATACCACTAGATATTCATGGACGTGATAGGTCGACTCATGATGATACCTCATATCCTTCAACTAACCTTTTAAGCATTCTTTATTATATTGTGGGTCCCCTTTACTCAAAGATAAGTGTTCCATTTCTTTCTTGTGTGATCCTTGGGAGAAGAATATGGAAGTTTTATACAAGGATTTTATATTTTACCCAACATTAGCCCTTCTGGGCATTCAACCCCTTCTTCCCATAGAATGAGGGACAACCCCTTCTTGGGTCAATACGCACTAAAATCCCAAGAGATAAAGAAATGGAGGGGAACAATGATGGAAATTGGTAAGTATGGTCGGGAATGGTATGATGGCTCATTAAGGGAGTTTCCAATAGAAAACCCATCCCCAAGTAAAACCACTTACTAGGGAATAATGTCAACCACCAAGGTGAAGCAAGACACAAGGCATAGTGTCCAAGCATATATCATGAAATATAGAGCAATCTAAGATATAACATACTCAACTGGCTTAAATATTCAAATTATTTTCACCATAATACTGACTTGTACCTCATGGAGCAAGGTATACTTCCTCCTGGAAGCCAGTTGGTGTGGTGGATTCCATCTGCAAATCTGTGACAATTTGTGGTGGTGACTGGGTTTTCCATCTGTGCAAAGGGTATTGGTGGTCATGTAGTCTCTCGACACTCCATATATGCAAACTGAGGGCCTCAAGACATAATATCCTTAGTGATCCACAAAATTGGGATAATAGAGCCCATGTAGATCCCAAAATGACAAGTTTCAAGTTGGGAACACGCATAGAAAAAGGAATAACTTATTACATTCAACCATGATTATTCACTGATCTTTCTCACTTTGACTCTTGACATCCATACCCCCTGCCATCCATATTCATACTTGTACTTGGGATATTTTGCAGCTCTTTATAACCAATGGTTCCTTGGATGTATGAGATGAAGAAGCAGGTTATCCGACCCATGTGCATGCTAAGGAAACATGTTTTCATACTTATGTGTACTTGGAAGAAGCAGGTTGTTAGGCCCTTGTGCATTCTATTTGGGTGAGAGAACTATTGGGAATTTTTCCTTGGTTGCTAGGAAATAACTACAAGGCTTTGATACTTTCTTTCAAACCTATTGTTGAAGCCTTGGAAGGGAAGTGAGGCGGATGAAGGATTGTTGGGCAGAGAAGGGGCACACTTCCTGGGGTGGGACATGTTGTGGGAAATGAGAGACTATACACTAGTCCTCAGCTTGGGGGTCACCTAATACTAATATTTTATGAACAATAGATTTTATGGCTAGGAAGAACGTCTAAGGTCTACATGCAGCTAGTGACTGTTTCAAACGATAAGTGTTCTTATGAGTTTACATGTTGTTATTGTGTGTATTTTATGCTAATTCTATTATGAAATTATTGTTATATTTTATACTTGCATTTTATGTGGTTAGACTGCATAAATTGTTCATACATAGACCATTTTGTAAATTTAATTGGTATGAGAGGTAGAAATTTAGTGTGGCATCACCCAACTTGGGGCTAGGGATGCTACACCAATTAACATAGTCCCAAGTTTGACTCATCAAAATAACCAATAGTTATCCAAAACCACCTATAAATGTTGATATATTCACTACCAAGTGAGTCCAAATGGTGGGTGGGAGAACTTGCCAACATCTAATATAAATGCCAAGGAAAAGTAAAACCCCCATTTTAAACTCTCTTTTTTTTTTGGCAGAGCTTTTGCAAAATCTGAGTCAAAATCTTACACCTTGGCCTCACCTAGCCCAATTTTTGAACAAGGTGCTCCAAAATACAGATGCACCTATCATAATATTTAGCTATTAAATAGGAATATATGGAAAAATAGTAGAATTGTTTTCAACAAACTTTGGAAGATGAAAGATAGCATTTGAAAAAGTCTAAAATTGTTTTCAAATGTGTGAATATTAGGAAGTATTTGAATGGGATCAGGTCAAAGAGTCCTTATAGGATGAGAAATGGGTATCTTAAAAAAAATATGGAGATGAAATTCCAATGTGAACATATATCTCAATACATAGATATTGAGTGTATAACATCACACACACACACACACACATATAGAGAGAGAGGTGGAAACAAAACCAAGTTAAACCCAAGCAAAGACTCAACATTCCAAAACATAGCAAAAATAAATATTCAAAAACATCCATACATTCAATTCATCTCCTATAACTCTACTAAAATAAAAAATCCAAAATGATAAATAATCCAAAACCACATCAAATAAACTTACAATTGGATAAATAATCCAACCCAACTCAGAAAAATATTTAACAAGATGGAATATCCAAAACCAACTCACATAAAGCTCCAACGAGTTGATATATCCAAACCCAAATCAAACATAATTCGAAAATCATAATGTATAATAGAGAACACAAACTTTCAACAAAAATATCATAGATAATTTGAAATCTAGTGCTCATACACTGCAATTTAGAGATTATTTTATATTTCAACTACAAACAAGTTCAAAGGCCTGGAAATTATTCAAAGAGGCAACTTGGTTCTATTATCAAACTATGTAAATAGAGCGTTGTAGTAGAGAAGATTGTAACAATCAAGGAATGGGAAGCTAAAGAGAAGTGTTCATTAACATAGTAGTCCCTCCTATTTTGTGGTTGAAATCACATGTTAGTAAATGAAAATTAACATAAAGTAAGAAATGTGAGGCATATGAGGAAACATTGGTGAAAAAAGAAAATAGAAATACATTACCCTGAAACCATTGGGTATTGTGAATTTTTCCATTCATTTCAAATTTTATGCAAATCAAAGTAATAAATTCCATATTATGCTACCTTCAAAGTTACATCATGGGATGCAATTTTGTTTTCAAAACAAAGGGAAAAGTGCAATAAAATGAAACTAAAATTTTCCATGCACTTTACATATCTCTTACGAATGAAAATGTTTAACCATAAACATTATTTTACATGTAACCTATGAGTAAATTTAAAGGGAAAGAGGATGCTAGAGTTGTCCTTTGTATCCCATCCCTCAACATCAACATCAAGCCGACATGATTCTCCTTCCTTCACCATATTGTCTTCTCTTTGTAAAATTCAAAAGTTGGATTGGATTCCTACACAATACAAGCGTAAATATCCAAGTTGAAGAGTTCACACAAGTGGACCTTATAATATAGTCGAGCAATAGTGTGGAAAAAAAACAAGGTAAACCCAAACCAAAGACTCAACATTCCCAAACATAATAGAGAGAAAGATTCAAAAACATCCATACATGAAATGTAGCTACTATAAATCCAATAAAATAAAAATCCAAGATGATAAATAATCCAAACCCACATCAAATAAACTTACATTTCAATAAAGAATCCAAACCCAACTTAGATAAAGCTCCAAAAATATGAAATATTCAAACCCCACTTAGATAAACCTCCACATGTTGATATATCCAAACCCAAATCAAACATAGTTTGAAAAATGCAATGTATAATATAAAGCACCAATTTTCAACAAACATCTAATAGATAATTTGGAAAACTACCAAAAGAAATAATTGATTGACTCATAAGTAACTACAACATAGAATTCTTGTTGAGCTCATGCTCATAGAGGAATTTAGCAGAGCCAATATCCTAGAAAAAATTTCTTTCTATCCCATAGCCATGTTTTATGATCCAAGTGGATCTTTGTGGCCATCCACATTTTCCATTGAATCAACATTTTGAGCCTATGGTTTTGATAAACCACGTTATTCACCCTTTTGATGGGGAATGGAATGTTATGTCATTTTCATTTTTAAATTATAGACATCATGTAATTTTTTCCTAGTGGTGTTATGTACATTCCTATAAAATAGCATTAATGCAAAAGATCCCATTAAAATTCCGCAGTTAAGCGCACTCAAGCTAGAGTAGTACGAGGATGGGTGACTTCTCGAGAAGTCCTAGTGTTTTTTACATTCCTATGGAATTTTATAGAATTAAACAAATTTATCCCACATGCATCATGGGAATTGTTCTCCTCTCATTCTCTCATATATAATAGAGGTGAAGGAGGCCCTTTAAGAATGCAATGGAGTGTGATGTAAATCTTGTTTGAATAAATCATAGCCAACATCTCTTTCTCTTTAGAGATAAGCTACCCCATTCTGTGATTTTGTGTTCTACAATGTTTTTTTTTATCTTATTCATTAATAGAAGTTGGGTTTCACTATATTTCTGTGCTCTCTTCTATATTTATTTTTATCTTGTTTTTCTCCTAGAATAATCCACATTGGTGGTATAAGAGCAGTCTTATCCTTGTCATTTCTTAGAGTAGGTCCCTGAGGAGGTTAGGGCATAGAGAGTTAGTTATCGAGCTATTTTTTCTTCAGGACAACCACTTTATTCAGCCCAAGTGACCTCTCATGGCATTATAAAAGAGATATGACATAGAAGGAGATCCTTTCAAGACATTCCTCGAGGAATCCCACATGTGACAGAGTAATGCTATGATGCACAATGTTGCTAAGATCCTTCTAAGACTAATAATGGTGGTGGCTGAGGCATCTTTGGCAAGCAACCATTTTAGAGGTGCAACACCCTTCAAAGTACAAGTCAATTTTGATATCGCCTTATTTGAAGTCTAGATAAATGTAGTTTCTCTAGAAAAATGGTTGAATCTGCAAAAAGGTTATCATTCTATCCAAAAACAAATCGACAGTGAAAAGATCACCTTCGCGCTACTTAAATCCCTTCCCCATGTCAGAGCTTGGTGGGAAGTTTCTTGGGAGAGGTACACCATGGATCTACACCATTCGAGAGAGAACCCACTTAAGCTACCTTTGTAGATTCCCTAAAGGAGGATTTATACCCTATCGGAAGCTATGATGACCAATACATGAGATGGATGACTTTGCATCAAAAAAGAGACCAGACAGTGTCGGAGTACACTAACATATTTCATACCTTGTGCTCAAATTTGGGTATCAAATACTCCAAGAGACACTTTATTTTGAAGTACCCTAGTGGTCTGCATAGGTAAATCCAAATGGAGATGGATTTCTTGGACATCTCCTTACTAGGAGCCTCTTATCGATATGTAGTCAAAATTGAGAAAAAATTTAAGCAATGGAGTAAATGAGAGTTTGGGTTTGAAAATATGCCACAAAAAAAGCATGGAAAAGAAAAACCTAACTCACAAAATGAAGGATAAATCATAAAGGAAGGCCAACTTCAAGAGATCTAGTCCAATATGTAGGAAAAGAAGGGTAACAAGAACTTCAATAAATACACCAGAAAGTGGTGTGAGTTCAACAAAATACCTTGGCACAACACTGATGAATGTTTCTCAAAATAGTCATTGGTGACAGAGCTCAAAGAAAAATAATTGGAACATGACTCAGACTTTGATTCATAGAACAATAAAGGGAAACATATCATTGACATAGAACCCACTGCTACCATCGTGGCCAGAAAAATAAAACCAGAAGAATAAGAGGATCTTGAGGAGGGGGAGTGCCTCTTTCATTCATAGATGTGGATAAAGGAGACCCACTTCATTTCATTGTTGACAATGAGAGTTAGAAGAACTTGATCTTAGCCGAAGTTGTCAAGATATGTAATACATACCCTCAACCATACACCATTGTATGGTTGAGCAGGGGACAAGAAATGTATGTCATCCAACAGTGTTGCCTCTCCTATGACATCAATCCCTTCAAGGATGAGGTAGTGTTTGATGCTTCCCCACTTGAAGTCTATGATGTTCTTTTAGGACAATCATATATGTGGAAACATCACACTATATATGAGTCTTGACCCCACAGTTTCATTTTTACTTTGGGAGGTCATCTCTACAGGGTACTAGAGGTAGATCCGACAACTTCCACTTCATTAATCTCGAAAAAACAATGCCGCAAATTAATCTCTCAGAACACAAAGTTTTCCCTCTTCACGATCTAGTCAGATGGTCAGAAAAAGGTCATTGCAACCACTACAACCTTAGCTCAAGACATTTATGTCTAGTAGAAGTAGGTTGACAAGATTGTAGAAGAGCATGAAGAGAATGATATTCTTCCATACGTTCAACATAGCTCTATTGGCCATGGCCCTTTTCAAGTGTGCTTGGGGTTCCAACTATTATCCCCCATTGATATAGCTCTTCTTGTTTCATCTTCGCCAACAAATTCCTCCCATAATAAGAACAACGCAAATCAGGTAGCCATATCTTTTGAGCAGATCTTATTGAATGGTGTTTTCATTGATGTCAAAGTCAATACTTGGTGATCAACATGAAGAAGCCTATGGGTTTACTTGAAGGAGTCTCCAAAGTGGTCCCCTTATGGCATATCTTCAAGATTGGATGTCATAGGAAGACATTTTGAGTAAGCCTACAAGAACCCCCTATATTCAAGTGAAGAAGCCTACAAATGTTCAAGATCAAGATTGCAAGATGGAGATTGTTGAAAGTATTATTTGTGGTCAATTTGGATACCCTATATTTGATGGAATTGAAAGTATTATTTGTGGTCAATTTGGATACCCTATATTTGATGGAATTTCCCCCCTACATAAATAACTCAAATGGAAGTAAAATTTATATGGTTGGAAATTTTATTTTGATACCTTTACAATGGTATATGGAAGTCCCTCTAACTCCCTAGGAATGAGAAAATATGATCTTTTCCATCCAACAACCCAGCCAGATAATTGAGGTCGACTCAGTTAATCTTTTAGGACATCATTACTATAAATACATGATAGAATTTCACATTTTTTGTTCAACCAAGAAAAGTATCAATTATAAGGTGTGCATAGGTATTTGGGGTGTCCTCTAGTGTGCAAGAGAAGTCTAAGGGATTGTTTGGATCCACTTTTTCCATATTTTCCACTATACAAATACATTCATCATTACACCTTTTCCCACATTTTGCTAATAATATACATCTCATTACACTATAAGCAACCATTATATGTTGTAATTGACAATTATACATTTAGTGTGGTTAATACATTGTTTTCTACGTTTTTAGTGATTAAAATATGATTATATCATGGTTTAATGATGATGATTTGTGAAGTGTGATTCTTGTACTAGAATGATCAATATTCCTGTACCATTACTGTAGTTCAACATTCTTGCACCATTATTTCCATTCCGGTATCCATCATTGTTCAACATATTCTAACATTTCTAGTAAAAAATTGAGAACATGGGTTTTCTCCTGAACAATGTCAACTTGTGGATACATAGGTTAGAACATGCCCAGGTCACATGTCTGGAACTCCATCTTAGGGGCAATAACTCAGCCCAAAATTTACAAAAGTTTTAAACAGACAAATTTCACCTTGATTCTCGTGCAAATAGTGTTGAATCCGAAGATTCTAAGACATGGGTTTTTCTCCCAGCATGGAAAATTAATCAGTTCATGAGTGGTTTTTCAAAATAAGGTAAGGTTTGAGAATTATGGATGGTTCTTCAACTAATGTTTGCACAAATTTCATGATACATCCAGATTTGAAAACACCTCGTGCAAATGCCCATATTCGATGACGTGGCCTTGGGTTTGACGTCAAAAGGATGTTTTAGTTATCGGATTGATTAAATTATTATGAGATCCTTCTTTAGTTGTAGCTACTTCTTTATTTGTATCCAAGAGAGAAGGCACGATCTGTCCATCTTATTTATGAAAAAAGGGATTGATGCATCCAATAAATTTGTTGAGATTTGGGGCATGGTGTAACTTTGTATAAAAATGGTATCTGTTGAAATGGTGATAACAAATCCCCACAGGATGTGGATCTAGATCCTACTATTCATCTTTCAGTTGAAATAAGACAACCTAAGTTAGAATGTATAATTAATGAATTAGTTTCATTGTAACTGTGGGAGAAATTGTTTAAATATGTGTGCCTGAGAGACAAATATTGAGCCACGGGCTTCAAGCCCTCTCCAGGCTACTGGTTGTAATCTCCATGATATGAATAATAATACAACCGATGCCTATTCTTGGTGGATGTAGCCCAACATTTGGGTGAACCACGTAAAATCCTTGTGTTTATTTCTTATGTGTGTGATTGTCAATTATCATTGAGAATTGTGTTTTCTGCATTGGCAATTCTAACAAGTGGTATCAGAGCTAGCTGGAAGAGAGAAGTACATAAATATTCAAATTTCTACAGGTCTCTCCTTTAGAAGGTTGTGACAGCCACTAGTGTACCCTTCGTGCATGAATAACCTTTCCAGATTTCCGCAATCAAGCATCTTGGGAGTTGTGACAGCTCCAGTACTATTTCGCGGCGATTTCCGTAGTCAAGCCTGCGGCTGCACTTACCAAATCCGCAGCATGGGAGGTGCGGTGGCTCCTTCAAAATATTCACGTATATATTTGGAGTTTGAAACATTTAAGGTATGAAGGAATTTCATATTTTAAAAGGACTCAAGGTATGAAGTCACGAGGCATGAAGGAATTCGAATATGTTTAAAATTGAATTTTTGAAAACGTGAACAAGTAACTCACGTGGAGGTTATTTCAAAAGTTTTACTATATTTTGGAAATATAGTATGGAATATTGCATGAAAATATATATGTATGGAAAGGGCAAATGAATATAGTATGGAAGATATATTTTGGAAAGTGGAGGAGTGTTTTTTAAAAGGTGACTTTTATTTTTTATTTATTTTTAAATAAAAGGAAAGGTTTTTTTTTTATTAAATCCTTTATTAAACATTGTAAAGATTAAACCATTATTTTTTCACATAGTTTTTTGAAAGGGCCCGGCAAAGATGCAGAGTACTAATGCTAAGCAAGGTGGTAGGATTGACAATGGGATGGTAAATGTAAGCAATGGTGATAAAGGTAATGGTAAAGTTATCATGTGAACATTTTTTTTTGGAGTTGTATTTTTTGGTTATATGTAATTGGGCATATTGTTGTAAGACCTGGTTAGGCATGCGTACCCCCGGTTCTTTTTGTTAAGTCACCTATGAAGATATAGATTTAGGTAGACTAAAGAAGGGTGGGGGGGGGGCATGAGTCATGAATCAAAACCTTGTACATAGGTCTACAGTTGTGAGTTTAGGGTCCATGATTATTGGTTGTCCGTGGTATGGTATAGGTCTAGAATTGCATGTTATGGGGCTCAGTGAAACTCCATTGTAAAGTGGCTTGGAGGTGAGTAGTGAAAAGCTCATTTGGCAGTCTTGGCCAGATTTGGTCAAGGTTTTGAATACTTTGTTCGAGGTGGAGCACTGAAGGTGCCCTAGTCAAAAAGTTGGGTCAATAGAAAGGCTGATGTGTTTATGTATTGACAGGTTAAATCA
>CBVK0100767522.1:0-12683 GCA_900067695.1 Picea abies | reverse complement strand
TATATTGTGCATGGTGTATTGTGGTGTATTGGTGTAACTCTTATACTATTATTCACTGCTCATTGGATATAATTGAATGGTTTAAGTATAAGTTTAAAAATGTTTTTAAATTGTACTTGATACTGATTCACCCCCCTCTCAATATCAACACTAGGTCTCTCCCATCTTTTTTCGAACCAGATCCATCCCAATCTGGTGCCCTGAGAATTTTCTGACAAGATTTTTCCTAGCTAAATCTTGTTGAAAACCTTACTTCGACACCTAGGTATCTTGTTATCTATTGATTTCCTTATTGCAATTTTGATTAGCATCTCACAAAACAAAAATACACTGTTGGAATATTCAACTCAAATAAAGATAGTGGAAGCAATACAGGAAACCAAATCATGCACACATAAACACCAATATTTTTGGGTAGATACCCTTGGAAAATACTCATAGGGAAAACCAGTTTTGAGATGATTTTATTATGATTAAATCATTATTACCGTAACATGGATAATATCCCACTGAGAGAAATATAACTACAAACAAACCTCTCAAAGTTTGCTCTGTTGTACGACCAAGATTTGGCACACTTTTCGAGGTGTAAGCGCATTTCCTTAAGAAAACTTGTGTATACATGCATGTATCCATTGAAACCCATGTACACAACCTCAAGGACTGTATGATAAACTCCATAAAATGTAACCCTTTCCTGGGGCTTCACTCTACGGAAACCCACTTGTGGCTACCTTTGTTCTCTCTTCTCCTTGACCCAATATCTAGATGGAAGTCCTTCTCCACCTATCCAAGATCTCCTTGAATCACATTTCTTCGTGATCCAACCCTATGAGAAAAATCCTTTCTTTTCTATGTATCAATGTGTCAAGTGCCTTCCTCCTTCACCCTAGCCTTTCTTTTATAAGATTGAGTTATGACCTAACCCTAATCTCCAAAGTGATTGACGATTGAGATTACTTCTCACCTCATTTGATATCAATGGATAAGATTAAATGCTATTTACTTTTATCATTTTCCTAAATAACTCAATTAATTAATAAAATCACTTTACTTTAATAATTCATTTAGTCTCAAGGTAGAAGGATTTGGATGAATTCCACATGTATATACACTTATACTTATGCAGAAATACCTATCCGGTTCTACCAAACATCAACACTCCCTCTTAGCGAGGAAGGTATTTTGCACCACTCCAAGTTTGTCTCTGAAGAACTCAAACTTCCCTTTAACCAAGGGTTTGGTCAGAATATCTACAAATTTCTCATCCATG
Source organism: Picea abies (assembly GCA_900067695.1). NCBI lineage: Eukaryota > Viridiplantae > Streptophyta > Pinopsida > Pinales > Pinaceae > Picea > Picea abies. The sequence continues at coordinate 11,410 of CBVK0100767522.1, read as the reverse complement.
GAAATATACTAAAGTTTTATTGCTCCCTTTTGGATCCTATCTCAAATGAAGACGTATATGATCTCAATATACTTGGACCTATCATGGAATACTAGATTATCCAAGAGTTTGTTACAAATCTAAATATTGTAGTATATCACTGTAGGCTCCAACTAATGATCAAATAAACATGTAAGCAGTATGTGAATCCAAATGGATTCACATCTAGCCATACTCACTTCCATATAATCTACCTCTACTGCACTGAGTGCTATAGAAGTATGCTTCCTACTGAACCATGTAATTACTGTTGATCCCAAGTTGAAGTAGCGCTCTGAGGTGTATTTATGTCTATTGCACTTCCTTCCCAATATGAGTGTGTATATCCATGCAACTCCACTCCGTATTCTCCAAGATAAATCAATCCATACTCTAGTGTACCTCCCAAGTACTTGAGCATATGCTTCACGTCTATCCAATGCACCTGCCTCAGCTCCACCATGAATTGAATCAAGGTGTTCATAGAAAAAAATATATCTAGCTTGGTATTGAACAAATACATCAAGGACCCTATCAACTACCTATATATCCTAGGATCCACCAACTTTGAATATGAAGTGATAACCTTCTTCAAATTGGTAACCATAGGTGTAGCCATCGGTCTACAGTTCTCCATCCTGAATCTCCTCAAGATCTCAGCTATGTACTTCCCTTTAAAAAGGAAGATCTCTCTTGATACATGCCATACCTATAACCCTAATAAATAATGCATCAAACTAATTTCCTTGATCTTGAAATCAACAGACAAGTCTTCTTTGCACCCTACAATAAGCTCCTCTACACTCGTGATAAAAAAAAAAATCATCTATGTATAAAACCAATATGAGTGGATCTACCCCAACAAGTATGAAGTAAAATTTATGATGTGTCTGACTTTTGGTAAATCCCATTCTTTGAAATTATTTGTTAATCCTGGAATACCATGCCCTGGGTGCCTGTTTAAGCCTACACACATGAGACTCCCTCCCATGTACCTCAAATCCTTGAGGTTGCCCAATGTATACTTCCTCCTCAATGATCCCATTCAGGAAAGTGGTGTTCACATCCATCTGATGTATCCTCCACATCATAACTGAAGTAATAGAAATAAAAAATCAAATAGAATCATACTTGGCGACTGGAGAAAATGTCTCCTACTAGTCCACTCCCTCTTTCTAGAGGAACTTCTTGATGCTACCATATGCATCATGCTTTATCTTGTAGACCCACATGGAACTCATAACTTATTTCCCCTCCATTCTCAAAACTATGTCCCAAATATAATTCCTCATAATAAAGGCATACTCTTCTACCATGGCATCCTGCCATACCTCCTAATATGTTGCTTCCTCAAAACTAGAAGGATCAACATCAATGATTCCACTCATAAGTTCCATATAGTTTAGAAACTTCCTCATAGGCATGCATTCTCTGACCACACTCATAGGAACCTCACTGGCATCACTCAATGTCTGTAATAGCCACCTGGGTCTCTTGATAGGACTAGAAGGGGGTAACTCCTTCAAATTCTATTTCTTTGCATTCTCTATCACTATTTATGAATCATGAGATCTCCTACATGCCAATTTCTCCTCTAACTCAACATCTCTACTCAAAACTGTCTATCTTTGCACTAGAATGAATATCCTATAATCCTTTGAAGTATCGTTGTACCCCACAAATATACCCTTCTATCCTGAAGGCTCCAACTTTGTCATCTTCTCCATAGGCACATGGATGTAGACTGGACAACCAAAGATCCTCAAATGTCATATATTTTTCTTCACCCCTAATAATGTCTCCTCTGAAGTCTTGTCTCCCAATATATTATGAGGAAGTCTCTTGTTATGCACATGCACCACCATGTTACATGCCTCTGTCCAAATAAACATAGGCAAATTCTTGTCATGTATCATAGCCCTGGCAGAGCCGATGATGGACTAGTTCTTTCTCTTTGCAACCCCATTTTGTTGAGAGTTGTATGACATTGTTAGCTCCCTCTTTATCCTTGCCTCCTTGCAGAAATCCATGAAGTCATTCAAGATGTATTATCCCCCACTATTCAACTTCAATACCTTGATCTTCTTCCCTGTCTGGTTCTCCACTTAATCCTTAAACTCCTAAAATCGACTAAAGGTCTCATCCTTGGTATTCATAAATAAGATTTAAGTTTTCCTGGAGAAGTCATCAATTAACGCCAAATAGTATGATGATTCCTACAGAAGCTACTAACATCATCCCACTCACATCTGAATGGATAATATCCAAGATCCCCTTGGACCTACTCTCGTTGTTTGAAAAATAAGTCTTGTTGTTCTTGCTAAGTGCACACCCTTTGCACACTCCTTGCCACTCAATAATTAAATTTGGAAGACCTGTAAGGTTCCCCCTCATAATAAACAATTCCTTGTAGTGTAGGTGTATGAATATCCCGTGCCATATCTCACATAGGATGTCACTGTCATGTACCAAGTCCTGAACAGGCTCTCCCTATAACCTGTGTAAAGTGCCCTCTCTAACCCCAATTACCACTGATGTGTTTGGGATATATTTCCCTATATGTATGAGTACTTTCCATATCTAAAAAGTAATGAAAAAAATCCTATCATCCATAGCTGAGACTGAGAGAAAATTGTTCTTCAGTCCCAGTACATATAGTACATCTTGGGAATCCAACAAACCTCCCGACTCAAGCTGGAACGTAATTGTTCCCTCTCCCTTCATTGCATACTTGGCATCATCACCAAACTGCACATGAACATCTGAGTCCCTCTCCATCAGATTACTAAATATCTCTCATGCTTATGTTATATGATGAGATGAACCAATGTACAAGAACCATGCACTCCTAGTAGTTGTGCTGGTAGAATGGAAAGAAACTAATGAGAAATCCTTCTCAAACTTCGTTGGAAACTCATCTAGTTGTGTCTTTGTTGATGTTGTTTTCTGTGTCTTTCCTTTTCCCTTCCTCTTATCTGGACACTGAGATGCATAATGTCCATTCTTATGACATGAGAAGCACTTGATTTTACTCAATTCCTTCTTCTTCCCTAGATGTGATGATCCTCTATCATTGTTACCCTTCTTTCTAGAACTCTTCCGTTTTCCTTCCTTTTCTTACTAATAAGAGATAAGTTCTCATCACTACTTCCCTTCTTGCTACTTTTAGACTCCTCCTGATTCTCTTCCTAGATGTAATCATCCCAAATTCTCTGCCAATTTGGGAGTTTTTCCTGAGCACAAAATCCCTTGACAAATGGTTCCCAATACTTGGAAAAACCATTCAATACCACATTCATGAGTTCTACATCCTCCGTTTTATCCCCTATGGTTGCTAGTTGATCATGTACCTAAGTGATCCTCATGAAATAACTGGTAACATTGTCAGATCTAGACATTTGTATCGATCTGAGTTTATTTCTTAAGACCATATTCCTATTAACGTTAGTTCTGTGGAATAAACCTACCAAGGAATCAAACATATATTTGGCCATCTTCTTCTCAAATAGTTGAGGAATTATATGATCCTTCCTTGAATCTAAGATAACCCTCTCAACTTTTTTCTCCTTCTTCTCCTAAAATTACAAAGTTGGTGGATCTATCAGCGGAACAACTGCTTTGTCCACTAAATCCCAAAGTTCATACTCCTTTAATGCCAAAGTCATTCTTTCTTTCCAATATAGGAAGTTTGATGCTCCATCCAGTATGTCTTCAAATCTCAGAGGTGTCGATGCCATAACTTTAGACTTGATAAAATTCCTTGGAAATAACCTGTTGTTGAAACTGCCCCTGTACTGACCTATACAAACTTATACATGCTTGTCACCACTAAAACCCACGTATGTATGTGCCTTTTATTAATGAAACCCACGTATATTTGAATGTATCCAAAGAAAATCATGTGTGTATGTGACTATTCCTTCTGCAACCCGCGTACAACTCCGTACAACTGCAAAAACCTACTTCTACATCAGTACGACTATTTTCCTAAAATCCATCCTTCAATTTATGCCTGTTGTTTATGGATCTACTAAGATCTCTTGCAGATCTGATAGATCTACTACCAACTGTTATGTATATGAGATCTGACTTCCTTTCAGAGTGACTGATATGATACCATGTTGAAAACCTTACTCTAACACATAGGTATCTTGTTATCTAGTAATTTTCTTGTTGCAAATAAGATTAGTAGCTCACAAAAAAAAATACACTGTTGGAATATTCAACTCAAATAAAGATAGTGGAAGAAATACTGGAAACCAAATCATTCACATATAAACACCAATATTTTTGGGTAGATACCCTTGGAAAACCTCGAAGGGAAGACCAATGATGAGATGATTTATTATGATAAAATCAAGGCTCTCGTAATAAGTATAATGTCCCACTAAGAGAGACACAACTACAGACAAACCTGGCAAAGTATGCTCTATTGTACGACCCATATTTGGCATGATTTTCTAGGTGTACGCACCTTTCCTTAAGAAAACCCATGTGTGCATGCCTGCCACCACTGAAACCCATGTAAACAACTTCAAATACTACACGAAAAACTCTGTGCGATGCAACCCTTTCTCAGGGCTCCACTCTGCTGAAACCCACTTGTGGCTGCCTCTATTCTCTCTTCTCCTTGACCTAATCTCTAGATGAAAGTACTTCTCCACCTATCCAACATATCCTTGAATCATAGTCCTTCCTTATCCAACCCTCTGATCAAAATTCCTTCTTCGCTTTGTATCAACGTTTCAAGTGTCTTCCTCCTTCACCCTAGCCTTGATTTGATAAGATTGAGTTATGACCTAACCCTAATCTCTAAAGTGATTGACGATTGAGATTACTTCTAACCTAACTTGAGATTAATGGATAATATTAAATGCTAATTACTTTTATCATTTCCTTAAGTCAATCAATTAATTAACAAAATCACTTTTCTTTAATAATTCCTTTAATTAAAGTAAAATCTCAAGGTAGAAGGATTTTGATGACTTCCACATGTCTAGACACTTATACCTGTGCAGAAATACTTGTCCAATGCTACCAAACATCAACAAGTCCATAATATGATTGACACAAATATATTTTCCCACCACCAAGGAGTCATTGTTACCTCTACTCTTTACCACTTTTATATTTTTCTTCCCCCGAGATCCAGGACTCAACCTTAATCCTCCTTGAAATAAATCTAAGTTCAAGACATTCCCAATAAACCCCCCACCACTAGAATCCAATCATAATCTTGAAACCCTAGGCATAGGGTCTTCACAAAGATCTACTTCACATATGGACCAGAGTTGGGAACCTTCAATAGATTGCATGATCACCAAAGAAGAGGGAGTAGACACCTTAATAATCCATGGAAGTTAATTTAGAACTCTTTGGGAGGACCTTCGCCTAATGTGTTGAACTGAATTTTTTCTGACTAAGTCTGTCCTCGGAACTAACATCATGAGTATCTACCAACTCAACACTTCGACTATTAAAGGATGAGACCCCAACATTTTTCACCTTTGCATCCACCACAACCTTCAAATGAACGAATATCATATCTTTGGACAACGAGTCATTTCAATAATTGACCAATTGTATGTCCTCTTCCATGATGTGGCTGGTGATCACCCCTAAAAATGATTGAATAAACTCCTAGTCCTTGAATACTTCCAAAATATTAGGCCCCTGTCTACTTACAAAACATAACCAATACTTGGAGATCTACATAGAAATTGATCCACGTATGGCTATAACATCAGTAAAAAGATATTACTTATGACTCTCTTAACGTGCTAACTTAATTCTGAATCTTTTCTTTTCCACATTTCCAATTATCTATCATTCTAAATTCCATACCAAGTTTATTTATAGTTTCATTATATTAAGAGTCATCTGCTTCTGGGAATGGAAGGAAGCCCTCCATGCCCCCCATAAACTAGTCTACTTATGTATTAATATTATACAAAAATTGTTTCATTCCACACTATCTCATGCTGGCCAAAATGAAAACCAGACATTAGATAATACTTAAGATTCAAAACCATATGTCTAAGAGAGTTTTTATGAACCTATATATGCCTATATACCATATACACATCGTATATATATTGAAAATATAACATTACAAACATGAACTTGTAAACAACAACATTTGTGAATTTAACTCCAAGGTGGTTTGGCTAGGTCCGCATGGTTGGAGGTCTTATGCACCTTGGCCTTACCTTTGGTATTAGTCTCCATATCTTCCTCAAGAAAAAATGGGTTGGAGATGATGTTTGGGGATCTTGGGTGACTTCTACCTTGACATAATCCTTCTCATCAACAAATCCGCAATTAGTGACTTTGAAGTTGATTCCAAATGCAACTCTACATAGAACAATGAATTTTTCTTCTAGTCTCCTAGGCCTATAAAAAATTTCATCTTGCTTTACTTGATTGACTTGTGTGTTATTCATTGATAGAGAAATTATGGTTTTGGAAATCCAATAAAACTCCATAGTTCTAAAACATTTGGTGTCTTTGGACCTGGAGAAACTTGTGTCAGAAACCTAGTCATGAAATTCCTACTTCATTTGACGTTTTGAGGTATGTGAGTGCATTTGGATGGCCTCATCCGCATACACATTGATCTTCTACTGCATTTCTAATGCCATGCTCATATGAAATAGCTTCTTGACTTGCTCTGAGGTGTTCTCTTGTAGGGAGGAGGCTTGGCAGCACCTCTCTTTCTATCACCATGCACACTAGACTTTGGAAAATCTCGAGACATATATTCAGCCATGGGAAAGTCAGGGATGAGGCAAGACAGAGAGGGAAATACAAACGAGTTGGGGTCTAAGGCAGGGAAGGGTCAAAGGCCACTAGAATGAAACACCTTCAGACACAGAGTAGAAATAAAGGAGGGGTGTTTTCCAGCCGATACTAAGCTCGAGGTTGAGAGGAACGAAGAGAAACCAGAGAAAACTGGGAGTTTCCCACAAACCAGGAAACTCAATTCAGGTGAAAGGAGAAAACACCCAATAGGCTACACACTATGACAATAGAAATCACTTGACACAAGGGTTGATAAGAGGTCAATGAAAACCCAACCTATATTAGCAAAGGGACAACCAACCTTGGCCAAATAACCATTCTAACCCAGAAGAGGCACCAAATCCACATCCCTAAGAGAACATAGAGGCACAACCTTGCATTCATGTTTAAAAACATTGTTCCGACCAACAACCATAATCTTCCCTTTATGGATAATGAACATTGCCTTACAAAATAACTAGAAAATGTGAGTACTTACCATCAAAATCAGAAAAGTGCCAAAATGTTGAAGAACCCTTCCACCTTTCTTCACAATCAACGCTAACCTTACATTAATCTCACATACCATGCAATGCAATGAACCTATTTGTCTTGGCCTATATTAAACCATGAGCCATGTGAAGGCTGGTGGGACAATTGTCGAGCCTCTCCTATGTCAAGTGGTGAAGGCATGAGGGCATCTGTAAATCACCCTATATGGGGGACCCTTTTAGGAGGTTTTAACAATATAAATTAAAAATTAAAAATTACAATGTATATGCAACATTTCGTACACTAGGAAAATATTTAATTTTGAAAGCAAATTGTTTTTAATAAATGTATTTAGTATATTTTATGCATCATATAGGACTCCCTCGTAATTACCCACATGTAAATTAGAGACACATCATTTTATAGCTCAAGCTTATGTCCTAAGGAGAGGCTGATATAAATGTCTTATTATTAGTCCCTGCTATTCATTTATGAGTCAAATTAGTTTGACTTTAGATTAATTTAAACAATAAAGTTTTGTAAAAAACATCTATTAAATTTATTATTTAGAAAATGGTTTAAATTTTTGTTTTTGTTTTTAAATTGTGGTTGTTCTCATTTTTGGTGAAAATTATTGATTTATGAGTTAAATTGGTTTGAATTTACATTGGTTCAAAACAATTTTATAAAGTTTTATTGAAAATGTGTATTAAGTCTATTATTTAGAAAATGGATTTTGTTTTTTTAATGTGGTTGTTCATATTTTGGATTGGTAAAAGTTATTGATTTGACTAATTTCATGAGTTCAACTTATAAAATTTTAAAAATCAATTAAAAACTAGCACATTCCTAAATGAAGTGGGAGAAATGGAATGCCAAAATGAATCAAGACAATATGTTGTTTGAATATAAGAGAAGTGTGTTGGATGGTTCATGTATAACTAATAAAGGATCTATTGAAATAGGGTTCGTGTATAATGCATTAAATGATCTTTTAGATGGTTAAGAATTAATAGAAATCTTTTTGTTTTGTACCATCCATTATCAACAATTGCTCATATGTAGGGGAATGAGGAAGTTGCATGGTTCACAAACAAAAAATCATATTTCCAAATAGATGTATATGAAGAAGAAAATTCGAAGTTGCATAGTGAAGAGAGATTTGAAAAAAAATCAAGCTTGGTTTCACGAAGAAGACATCAACACCATAGTAAATGGTTTGAGAAAATTAAGAAGTAATGAATCGAATGATTTGACTTTAGGCACTAATTATGTCAATAGGTTAACTTCACATCATGCTAAATTAAAATCAATATGAAGTGGGAAAACATGGATAAGAAAAACAAGGAGTTTGGGTTTGATTTCAATTCAGATTTAGAACTTGAAAATGGGGTTAGGGTTAGTAAGAGTTTCTCTAGATCCAAGTATGATATATTAAGGAGAAATGATGATCTTGTTGTTAGAAGCAAGTAAAATTTGTTGCTCGATCACAATGTGTATTATGTGGGGTTTCAATGAAATGGGAAACTGCTACTCATGGGCTTGATAAGAGATTGAAGTTTTTCTAGTATGATGGGAAAATCCCTTTCACTTTCTCTTATTATATTTGAATTCCAAGTCTTTAAATTTTTGTATAATATTTTGGTATGAATTGCGGCATCGACTATAGCCAAAGACAAGTGAAATGATGGATTCTAGAGATTCAATCTTGTTTGAAAAGTCCCCCCGATTTTTGTTTGTGATGGTGATAGGTTGGGTGATGGCTCTTGTGTTTATGGAAGAAATATGTCATTATTTTCCATTGCCTCCCTCCACAACTCCAAATCCTAATATAAATCCCCATCAAATTATCTACATTGCAATTGAAATGATGATTTATGCCAAATCTATATCTCATTGCATCATAATCAATACATAATTTTTCTCATTTCGAGACCAAACCTACACTAAAGTATATACTTTTTATATCCTAATCAAACCTCATTGTCACAATATGTTTTAAAGCAAAAGGTTTTAGTCTCTCTCTTTTGTAAGAGAAAAATCAAGTAACAAAGCAAAAAAAAAGTAAATTTGAGGAAACCATTGACATTTACTATGCAACATATTGATATAGAAAAAAATAAGTTAATAATTTATTCTAAAATGTCAAACAAGAAAGAAACCAAAGTGACATTTATGCATGAAAGCAAAAGTAGGATAAGTTTTTCCATTAAGATAAGGTATTCGAATAGACCCTAATTTACTCCTTTAATAAATAAAATGTATGAAACTAATAATATCAAAGACTGACCATACTATTTTGTTGAGGATAGTTTGTATCCACTCAATTATACCTTTATATTCCATCCCACTTGAGGGTTGAGTAAAGGCATGTGCTACCAAATAAATAAGGAGTCGTAAGCATATAGATCCCTTTTCACTACAAGACGAATTCAATTATTTACAACAATCATAAAACATAATTATATAAAATCACACGGTACAACCATAGAATCTCAATAATTTTTCCCAAGGACTGATGATTCATGCACTGATTGTATGATTTGATGGTTTAGAATGGATGTTATATTTATATATAAATGAATAATGAAGGTGATAAAACCACACTAGTGCTAGAAGATGTGGTTTCTTCTCTGATGTCAGAATAAATGAGAAGAAAGAACATGGAATGATCGACCAAAGATGCTTTAGTGGTGAGAGGTCAATTGGTTGAAAGAGATAAAGTAAAATTCTCTGGTAGAAAGTTTGAGTCGAAGGGTAGATATAAATTCCAAGTTCAGTCAACAAGAAGATATTGGAAATGCAGTAAAGATGGGCATTAAAAAAGGATTGTAAGTCGAGGGCGATGGAAGTTAATACGGGATTCGATGAGAAGCAGATGACTGAGAGAAAGACAACCCTGGATAAGGGAGGTGATGTGTGTCTGGCATCGACCAGTACACAATCAGATCAAGGTGTTTGGTTGATCGAATCACGAGCATCATATCATATGACACCACATAGAGAATGATTTTGTGAGTATGAACGATATGATGGAGGTGATGTGTTCTTGGGGGATGACTCAACAACCAAAATTGTCAGACAAGGAAGAGTTCGACTGATACTGCAGGATGGGAGGAAAAGAACCCTTCAAGGTGTGCTACACATTATGGGTTTGGAAAGAATCCTGATATATGTCAGTAAGATGAGTGATGTTGGAGTGCACACTCTGTTTCAGAAGGATTCCTGCAAGATGGTCAAAGGTGCAATGGTCCTAATGAAAGGAGTTTAGATTGGAACCCTATACAAGTTGTTAGGGAATGTCAACTCGACTGGATGAAACATCATTGTTGCTATAGAATTTGACTCGACTTCGACTCAACTCGACTCGACTTGGGTTGAGTCATTACAAACTGACTCGACAAGACATGATAAAATTGACCCGAACATGTTATGGCACGAGATGATGGGACACGTTGGAGAAAAGGGACTTCAAGCTATGCACAACAAAGGTATGGTCAAAGGTTTTCTTGAATGTGGTTTCGAAGTCGACTTTTGTGAACATTGCATATATGGAAAACAAAGTCGGGTGAGGTTTCCATTTGGAGCGATAATGGAAAATGAGATTCTAGAATTGGTGAATATCGATGTGTTTGGATCGGTTACAGTTCCTTCACTTAGTGGATCCCTATATTATGTCTCCTTCATAGATGATTTTTCCAAGAAGAAATGAATATATTTTATGAGGAAGAAATTAGAGGTTTTCGAGAAATTTAAAGAGTTTAAAGCTCTTGTAGAAAACTAGACAGATAAGAAGATTAAGGTACTAAGAATTGACAATGGTGGTGAATTTTTTGGAAAATAATTTGATCATTTCTGCAAGCAGTGTGGCATAGCACACCAAAATACCACACCATATACCCCACAACAAAATGAAGTTTTCGAGAGAATGAAAAGAACGCTGATGGATAAGGCAAGGAGCATGATCAGTGGTGTTCGGATCGCACAAGAATTCTAGGCGGAGGCAGTCGACACTGCAAGATATCTGGTGAATATGTCTCCTTTATTGGGGCTAGTTGACATGACTCCACATGAGGTATGGTCGGGTAAGAAGCCTTCGGTTGCACATCTCAAAGTATTT
>CBVK0100767520.1:0-12735 GCA_900067695.1 Picea abies | reverse complement strand
AATAATTGTATTTTGTGCTCCACATCCCTCTTGGGTGGTATCCCTTTAGGATTCTTGAACACCCCTATGTATTCCTGTAGAAACTCCTCCAACTAATGTTTTTTTCTCTTTAGTACACTCCTCTAGGGATTCCTTCACTCTAATCAACTCATCATCAGAATAATTTTCTCTTAAGAAAAGAAAAACATATTTCTTACTAGAACTATTCAACTTCTTGGCTTGGTTGGCACTTACCATTGAGATCTTTGATTTTCCTTTATGCACGTTGATGATGCAGGAATTCCATCCTTGATCAGTCGGTATTGGTTGGATTTACACATGAAGATTGCATCCCTCATGTACATGTAAGGGATTCCAAACACTACTCCACATACATCAAGGGGTACTGCATCCAATTCTACTTCATCAATAAAATCAACACTTACAACACATTTGTTCTTACACTGTTTCGTTACCTTTATCTCTTTATCCTTGTTTACCCAACCTAATGGATGGGGGCTAGGATGATTGTGAACCTCCAATCCAAGATTTATGACCAGATTTATTGCTATGAGATTAACCTATAAACTAGAGTCAAATAGAGCATCTATCATGGTCTTCTTGACCTGAATATTGATGTGGAATAGCTTGGTCATCTCCTTCTCTTCCTGGTGCCGAAGGATACTCAGATTCACCTCCTTCTACACAGATGTGAGGACAATATTTTCATCCACATTTGAGCTAATTTCAACCTAATTACTTGAGTCTATGGCTAGCAGGTTCTTTTTCTTTCTGTCCTTCTTATGGTTCTTCGGGTTCAACTCTAGATGTATTTCCCAACATTTTTCCTCGACGTGGCCATCAATGTTGCAATGATTACAATGGTTGTTGGGATATTTTCACTGTTGTGTAGTGGATTTTGTCTTCTTATCTTTCCCCCCTTTCCACTTCTTCTCCCCTCCTTGGTATCTTCCTGGTGCTCTTTCTAATTCAAACCACTTGGTTACCCTTTATTTTGGCATATGTTTTCCAGGTAATATGCATGTACACATGCCTCATCCACTTTCCTTGGATTAAGGAGCATCACTTTCTTTTGTAGATGAATATGTAAACCCACTAGATACTTGAGGAGCACATCTGGGTTCTTGGGAGAGATATCCATCATGATGGCCATATTTTTTAACTCAATGGTGTACTCTTGTACTCTCTTCCCCTGCCTCTGCCTAAAGTAGTGCCATCCGATCCATTGGTCCTCTACATACTTGATAGGGTAGAATTGAGACTTGATGAGGGTTTTTAGGTCCTGCCACCTAGTTACTGGCGGATCACCCTCTAGCCTAAGTATTTCTATGTGGCTTTTCCACTAGGTTAGAGCATGTCCCTCTAACTTCAATCTAGCAAATGAAGTCTTTTTCCCTTCATCTATATGGTGGATGCTAAAATAAACTTCTAGTTGTTGCAACCAATGATTCAGTTTTAATGCATCGATCTCACCTTGGTATGGATTTTCACTTCCGTATTGAATAGAGACAGTGAAGGGTTCACGACACTTGAACTCATCTTCTCTTTCTCAGATTCTTTCTGCAACTCCTTTCCTGAGTCTTCCCGATCTTCCAATTTCTTCTCCGATCTATTCTTTGAGATAGAGCCTCCATCATCCCTGAACAGTCCGAGCTTGCTTGCTAGAGCCGCCATGAGGAGGTTCATATTGTGATTGATGTCAACAACTTGCACTTCCAACCACTCAAATGTCTCTTCTGCTAGATCTCAAGGGTTGTTATGAACAAACTCATCCATGATGGCTAGGGTTTCTATGACTTATGTTTAAGCTGATTCCTGGATCCTACAATGTCCCACAAATACCCAAAAGAAAAAACTACTTTGATACCAATATGATCTGCAAATTTCTGTAGATATTGCACTGGAATAGTTCGTGATAATAGATCTAATAAAATATTGAAATCTTTACTATTAAGGTTATTTTTCCTTTAGATCTCCATAATATCTAGTTACTTATTTTATGCCTATGCATGAAATAGATAAAATGCATAAAATAGAGAATAGTAAAATACAATCACACCATCCACAAATAAACACAAGATATGACATGGGAAACCCGATACGACAAAAAAACCAACTAGAAGGTGAGGTTGCTTTACTCTCTTTTCTCCGATATATAAATGATGCAAGTACAAAGAAAGAGTTACTCTCTATGGAGTTGCCTTTGAACTGTGTTATGTACGGATGCTACATAATCTATCCTCCTCTGTTATGCTGATTGAATACCACTCTCATATGTTTTTCTTGGCCATGGAATAAGATACAATGCAAAGGAATGGAACCCCTTCTCCTCCTAGTGGCCCTGTATTTAACATATCCCGATAGCCATCTAGGGATAGGTTTTGATTTCCTCAACCATCAATTGTGGTAGGTTTTGAACCTTCTAGAATCTTCTTGAAATCCCTCACGTGGTTAGCTCCATATGCATGAGTAACAAGGGATGACGTAGCATCCTCTCGTACCATGGTGGTCAACACGGTAGGTCAACTTGCGGGAGGCATAACTTTTGCACACGACATCTGATTGACGTGATTTTTGCACCGTTGGAAAGGCCTCGATGTGTAGAATAGTGTCATAGGGTCCAAGCTATGCTAGGAAAGTTTTAACCCCCAAAAATGTCAATTGATGCCTCAAAATGACCTCGAAAGGTTCCATACCTTAATTTTCTAAACTAGGACCTGCCACTAAAATGGCCTTGCAAGTTGATTCCTTCAATTTTTTCCACTCTAAAAGGATCGAGATAGATGACAAACAATATAATGATCCAATCTGGATAAAAAAATCAACTCCTCTAGAGAATAGGCTTGCTCTGATCACTACTTAAATCAATAGGGAGGTCAACAATTAGATCATAGTTTCATATTATCAAGCTTTGCAAGACCTCGATTCAAAAGAAGATTCATTTGCCAATGAAGACACCTTGTTAAACTTAGGGGATTTAGAGAAAAAAATTGTGGGGTGACTATATTGTTTCATCCCCTAATGAATCAATGTTAGAATTCCTATGCCACATCGAATCTCCATTAAACAACATATGCCACAACATCAATTATATCAATGTCCAAGCGTGAGGAGGGGATATACAAGGGCACAAGATTCTCATCTCATCTGCATGTGAACATTAATCCTAGTCCAACCTTTTGAACTTGGATTTATGGCTACTCGTCGGCAAAGTGGGACTATGACACACCATTGGAATGGAATTCATAGCATCTTATGGAGGGTACTCACATTGATCCAAATTCAAAAGATAAGATTATTTTCTATCCACGGGCTGCTTCTCTAGGACTGGGGTATTCAAGCACCATATTATGGAGGTATACAAATAACAAATATTAGAGTGCATGGCTCTCACAAACATGTTTGGATTCCAATATATGGTCTCTACCTTTGTGTTTTGGACTTGGCTTAGGAAAATGTGCTTAGGCATGACCTCTTTATTTTTGTGAAATCATGTAGCATTTATCTCGCTTTTTGTTCTTTATAAGAAATTGGTCATTGTTTATATGCGTCGTACGTTTAAAATGTTTGAGTTATTCCCTTTGGGTCACAAATAGGATTGTATGTGTTAATAGTTTTAGTTCAGGTTACAATCATTTGTGGAAGAGTAGTGTGCTTGTCATCCTTCTATCAGGTTTGTGGGACAAAGGTTCTCTCGTGTGTGCTAGAGCTAAATTTGGTCATTCTGTCTCCAACTTGACTCAACCCTCAGTTAACTTAGAAAAAATCATGGACCACATGGATGTTCTAGAATTTAGAAGAATACTATGAAGGCATGAGGAATTTATCTAGTGTAATAGAAGCTCACTATTATTGGTGACCAATGGTTTTTTTAAGCCAAATTTCACCAATTTGGCTAAATTTCAATTTTTTGGAAGAAATTAAGGCTAAATTTTTTCATTAAAAGTGAAAAACTTGTAGCCTAATTTATGATTATAGTTATTCATGCACTTATATTTTTTGCCTAAATATGAACATTTTCCATGAACATATAATAGGTTTTCTTAATATTTTTACCAAATCGACGATTAAGCATCTCAATTTTTTTCGTATATTCGCTACATATGGATGATTAGTTGGTAGTAACTACTATTGGGAAAACAGTGATTTTTCAATTAAAGTCATGTAAATTTATATAGGACAATAAAATGTTTTTAATGATTTACTTCTATTATTTTTTTCACTTCTTTCAACATGGAGGCAATATATCATGTTGTATTTTAGTGTGTATAATTTTTTCCATGGATTTTTAAAGATATATTCCATTGCCCTTTTTTTAGTGTTTCAAGTTCCCTCTAATTGATATGAATGTTTGATTTTTTCTCTAAATATTATTTCATAAGATATTTTTTGCTAGTTATTGTCAATGATGCACATGTGACACAAATAGAATGGTGTTGTTGCCAAATTTTAAAGGTAGTAACAAGAAATCAATCAACTATCTCCTAAGATAAATGATATATTTTTCTTACAAATATGGTTTGATATCTGATTGTTTGATAAGTTATTATTTATGTGGTTTGGAAAAAAAACATTGTTGGTGACCTCTAAAGTTCATGAGAATGAACATCAATGTGCCTCACAGTATGTGGCAATCATGAACCTTTTGGTCCAACAAAGGTAGAAGATAAATGCTCTAGAAGCATAGCACAATGTGCTTAGGAACTTGACAATCGACCTTAGGAAAGACTTCCATTACTCAGCCTCAAACAATAGGATGTCTATCAACTTTGTCCATGTAGACTTCAAAGAGGAGAAAACAATACACTAAATGAAACATGCCATGGATATTGAGCAGTGAAATTCTCTCCCATCTAATGTTGGAGAGGAGGAGGCAAAGAATGAACATGTGTTCCCTTAACCTTTGTGTTTTTTAAAGTAATCAACATACTATGCATTTTTATTAAGCAATTTACTTGCAAGAATTGTTGGGATGTAATAATCTTAGACATTAGCAAACTCTCTTATGTGGTTCCTCAAAGTTGTCATTTTGTTAAGAAACTTTATATTGATATTTTTTGTTAATTTAGTTGCAATTTTTTAATATAATGTTACCTAGTTTATATATATATATATATATATATGTTACCCCTCTCTCTATATATATATGGCATTTGAACAAGGAAGGATGAGTTTAATGAGACAATATTGATGACTTGTCTAATCATGATTAAGAGTTGATAGCATTTGAAAAGGGACTAGGATTGTTGAAGAAATATTGATGAATTATTTAAATTTATTTATTTAGAGATTTTTTTTATTAAAGTAGGATATGAAAAGCAAAAACTTTTTTAATATCTTGTTTTATTTTTAATTATATATTTTACAAATTAAATAAAAATATTATCTATTACATTATAATTAAATAATTGAGATAAAATATTTGAAAATTAGTAAAATTAATAAAACAAATAACACCACCAGATCATCAAATCTAAAATATTATATCAACAATAATAAAATGTTTACACTTCAAATGATGTTAGTGCATCTACAATTTAATAAATATGTTACCTCTATTAAAAGAATTTTAAATAAATATCTCTCATCTTTAAAATAAAAATAAAAGATCTAATAAAAATGAAAAAAATATTAATATTTATATTAAAATAAACAAACATAAATTTATGTCAGGCGAAATTACCTAAACATTGATTTATATTTTCATTTCACAATTAAAAAAAAATCGATACTGATGAATTAGTTAAATTTAATAAACAGCAAAAAGATTATACTCACTCAAATTCAAATTCTACTCTCTTTATATATTTCTGGATGATCCCAGATGCCATTCAAACACCCTGAAAACCTATTTAGACATGATCCATTGCCCAATTCTTATCAAAATGACAGACAGAAATCGCTGCGTTTTGTAAACTGTTTACCCTACGCCGCTAATAAGACCTAGACGAGCAATGCGAAATTGGGTGATTTATGTATTAAAGGAAAAAACATACGGTAGATGAAAATAAAAAAGAAAGGCTGAATGAAGTAGTGGGCGTTTTCATAAACTACAGGCTTTGGGGTATTTACATGAAGCAATTCCAATTCCAATCTCAATCTGCTTACCCCAATATATGGCAATGGTGGCCGCTATGAGGAGGAAGACAATGCTTTCCATGTTTAAGATGAATTTAGTAGCTGCCCATATCATCCCTCAACACTCCGTCCACACTTTCAATGCCACTGGCGACACGCGCGTTAAAGAATTATGTCACACCAACAGGCTTCAAGAGGCACTGGACACCTTCAAGCATGTGCTATCAGCTAAACTTAAAGCCATCCCCACTCTTATCACCTGCAATCTTTTGTTAAGTAGCCTAGTCCGGCAGAATCGACATGAATCAGCATTATCTGTTTACAAACTTATGATTGAAGCAGACATCGTTCCAGATTTGATAACTTTGAACATTATCATCAATTGTCACTGTCAAACAGGTAGAGTGGATTATGCATTCAAAGTGTTTGAGGAAATGCAAGCACATGGGTATATTCCAGATGTCATAACCTTCAGTACCCTCATCAAAGGGCTTTGCAGGGAGGGCAGGATGGAGGAGGCTGTCAAACTTTTCAATCAAATGGTGAGTAGAAAACAGGCTCCTAATATTTTTACATATAATACCCTACTAAACGGGCTCTGCAAGCTAGGGAAAACCCATCAAGCTTTCGGGTTGTTAGCTATTATGCTGCAAAAGGGCCATGAGCCTGACGCAATCACGTTTACAACCCTAATGGATCGTCTATGCAAAGAGGGTAAACTCCAAGAGGCCAATAAACTATTGTATCATATGTTGAACAAAGGGTATAACCCCGATGTCGTTACATACAATGCCCTGATTAATGGTTTCTGCAAAGAGGGCAAGTTGGACAAGGCTATGAACTTCTTCTATGAAATGTCCGGCAGAAGCATACATCCTGATGTTGTCACCTATAGTGCTGTTATTGATGGTCTCTGTAAGGAAGGCAAGTTGCAGGAGGCTAGGAAGCTCTTCTCTGAAATGACTAATAAAAACATATTCCCAAATGTTGTCACATACAATGCGCTTATAGATGGTTTCTGTAAGGAAGGCAAGTTGGACGAGGCTAGGAAGCTCCTCCATGGAATGACTGGCAATAGCATATGCCCAGATGTTGTCACATACAGTGCGCTTATTGATGGTTTCTGTAAAAAAGGCAAGTTGGAGGAGGCTATAGAGCTCTTCCATGAAATGTCCGACAAATACATATGCCCTGATGTTGTCATGTATAATGTACTTATTGATGGTTTCTGTAAGAAAAGCAAGTTGGACCAGGCTAGGAAGCTCTTCCATGAAATGCACAGAAAAAACATATGTCCTGATGTTGTCACATACAGTGTGCTTATTGATGGTTTCTGTAAGGATGGCAAGTTGGAAGAGGCTATGAACCTCTTCTATGAAATGTCCAACATAAATATATGCCCTAATATTGTCATATACAATGTGCTTATTGATGGTTTCAGTAAGGGAGGCAAGTTAGATGAGGCTAGGAAGTTCTTCCACGAAATGGCTGAGAATAACATATGCCCTGATGTTGTCACATACAGTGTGCTTATTGAGGGTTTATGTAAGGAAGACAAGTTGGAGGAGGCTATGAAGCTTTTCCATGAAATGCCCAGTGAAAACTTATGCCCTGATGTTATCACATACAGTGCACTTATTGATGGTTTCTGTAAGGCAGGCAAGTTGGAGGAGGCTAGGAAACTCTTCCATGTAATGCCCAGCAAGAACATATGTCCTAATGTTGTCACATACAGTGCGCTTATTGATGGCTTTTGTAAGGCAGGCAAGTTGGAGGAGGCTATGGAACTCTTCCGTGAGATGCCCAGCAAAAATATATGCCCTAATGTTGTCACATACAGTGCGCTTATTGATGGTTTCTGTAAGGAAGGAAAGTTGGAGGAGGCTAGGAAGCTCTTCCATGAAATGCCCATAAAAAACATATGTGCCAATGTTGTCACATACAATGTGCTTATTGATGGTCTATGTAAGGAAGGCAAGTTGGAGTAGGGTGTTAAGCTCTTCCATGAATTGTTGAGCAAATGTATATGACCCAATGTTGTCACGTACAATGTTCTTATTGATGGCATGTGTAAGGAAGGCAAGGAAGCTCTTCTATGAAATGCCCGAAAAAAACATATGCCCCAAAGTTGTCACATACACTGCATTTATTGATGTTCTCTGTAAGGAAGGACAATGGCAGGAGGCCACCAAAGTACTTCATGAGATGCTGGATAAGGGGTACAATCCAAATGATATCACATGCATGCTCTTATTGATCGTCTTTGCAGAGAAGGCAAGCTGGAAAAAGCTCAACTGTTTTTACATGTTTTGGTGCAAATAGGCCATCAGCATAATGAAATCACACTACACTTATAAATGGGTTTAGCAAGGTGGGTAATTTAGAGAAGGCCAGGGATCTCCTTCAAGAGATGTTGGAGAAAGGTTGCAGGCCTGACCTAGTTTGCTATAATACATTAATTGATGGACTCTGCGAGCATTGCAGGATAGAGGAATGTTAACACATTTTGCTCACCTTGTGTATGGTATTTTCCATAAGACACTATGAATATTAGAGGATGTGCAAATACTTAAATTGATTAACGTTGGCATGTAGTGGGCTTAGCCAACCCACAATTAATAATACATATCCGCCATTTGTAACATAAATTAGAAAATCATCATCTTCCAAGTTGCAACTGAAGGATGCAACCAAAGAGCAGCGAAAAATTCATGAATGTGACTGAAATCTGCTCATCATGCAGCTATAAAAAGGGCAACAAGCATTTTTCAGGCATCTTTTTCAATTTCCAGAGCAAGTATGGAAAAGGACTGATAATTGAGTTGAGTTGAGCGAGTATAGCAAGGGAGTGGTTGCCTAATGGCTTGCTGCTCCCATTCCCTGTCAGCTATTATAAATAGTTAGTTTTTCTAATAATGAAGGGCAGCCTGGTTCTGTTGACTGCCATTTTCATTTTATTTTGACATTAATGTCCTTTTCTGGAACTTGATTTTTTTTAGGTCTCTCTTTATGAGTTTCGATTTCAGTGTTAATTGCAATCAGTGTCTGGAAATGAAAAAAACAATGCTGTTATAATTAAGCAAAGTCATTGGCATTGGTTATTTGAGGATTTCATCTCTTTATCATTGAAGAAAATTATAGTCAAACTCTCATTTTGTCAATGGCGGCATCTTTAAAGGTTTCACCCTTAGTATTTGAGCATGAGAATGCAGCAATTTTCCATGTGAGTGCTGCAATATTTACATTTCAAAGTGCATGGACTGTACAAAAGGGCCACCGGGTCATTTCACCCATTTCTGGACCAGCATCAATATGCAGCAATATAGGTACCCTTTATGCCCTCTATTTGTGGAGACAAATGTGCTGCAAGATGTGACACATATTGACACTTTGTTCCCGTGAGCGTTGAAGTAAATCTCATGTTTTGTTATTGCAGTTTGGGCCCTATTTTTTTAATGTTTCATTTGTACCTAAGAGATGGTTGTGAGAATGCAAGATTGAAGTTTGAACTATCTCTTGAAAGAGTGGCTCAGGTCTGGTATTCATGGGAAGGAGCTTGATCCATGTCCAGAGAGGTTCATTTCATACCCAAACATTGTCAAGCATGTTTTCATTCTTCAAGGATAGAAGGTTTCAAAGACCCTGAAACACAGGAGGCAGTTTTGGCTCAACCTGATGTGAAACTGAAGAAAAAGTCACGATGTAGCCCAAAAGAGGTCTGCACAGATTCAAAGATTTTAAGGGATGGCTGGTTGAAGGCTCATTCAGACATTTGATGGTGGTTTGAGTTCTTTTATTCCTTAGCAACCTGGTTGTATTTGTACCACCTCTTTTCTTGTTATGGGCACTGTAACCTCTCTGGTTATATTGATATGGGTGCCTCTTGAATCCAGTAGCAGCTCTAGGGCAATAATTATAACAACAAAGAAAAATTATAGAAGAGGGGGTCGGTGGGGGCAAGGATTCACACATTAATTGGAAACTTTTCGATACATTTCTGCTTAGTTTTGTATTTCCACAGTGCCAGGTATGTGGCAGACCTGAGCTAAAAGATATTTCCAGTTGCAAAAATTTGTAAGCAAGGTAATGATATCCATTTTTGCCACTCCTTAGTTCAACAAGTACCCTCCCTTTGCCACTCCTTAGATCCAACAAATACTCTCCCTCAGCATAGTCAAACAGCTCTGGTTTGCATTAGGACAGAGAAAGATCATGCAATCCTACTGCCAAAATTCATCCCTGTTTTCTTATTGGAAGGTCGTGAACCAAGAATCGTGATAATTATAGCATTTCTATCTTCTTAAGGGTTTGATACATTGGCAGTAGTTTATTGTTTAGCATGGTTTCAATAGATATAAATGCATAGGCATGGCATTTCACTTATCCTGTCAAAATATCTTGTATGAGAGTACACTGTTGAATGGAGTCTGCGAAGTGACTCTGTTTAATGCAGACATTTGTAGCCCTTTCATGGGTCAAAGGTATATGCTGTGTGAAATTTATTCTTTCGGGCTTTTTACCATTGGATAGTTGCAGTCCCATTCACGCCAGTTTGATTCAGTGTTGATGATCAGTTACATCCCCCACCATGGAAGATTTTTATCAATGCCATTTTCAAAAGACTGTCTTAGATGGCATATCCTCCTCGTTACTTTAATTTCTGCCAACTGATGCAACTGAATGGATCATGGAAACAATGGGAATGACAAACCTGTATTGCCAAATACCATTGATTCTCTTGGTAGTGCTGGCAAGTCCATATAGTTCATTTATGGAGAAGCAGTATATTTTAACTTCCCGTCTTTGGTTATGGCATATTGACATTTTACTATTTAGGGGTTGTGGTATTGACACCTAGTATGTAAATATAACTATATGGAGCTGGAAGACTTACAGAAATGGACGTTACTCCAATCAAGCAAGCGTCCGCTGAGTTTGCAGATTTGGCAGAAGATTAAAGCTCCCCTAAATGTGATCTGGAATAGGGATGATACACTTTTTCCAGCGGTTGCTCAGATTTAGTCTCGTCTGGTTGGTGGTTTTGTTGGTAGGGAATGGAGCAATCCTCCTCTTTTCCTGTGTTTAGACTCGTCTGAGGGGATACTTTCTTCTGTCCTTTGTTTTGTCATTAGATTAGTGCCTTTATGGATTAAAATGTCTTCGGGTGTCACTTAGTTCAGGCATAGTTTTTGGGCTTGAGCCCCTGGTTTAAATAACTCTTTTTCTTCCACCCCAAATTTCTTCTTTTTTTATTTTCTCTTCACCAACCTTGACCTATAGGATTTGTCAGGCCCTAAGGGCAGCCTTTCTGGTGTTAAGGTTGTAGTGTCTTGTCACTTCTTCTGTTCTACCTACTATTCTTATCTCTCTATGGCTTCCTCCAATATTCTTTTTATTTGTCTCCTCAGAGTGTATCAGTTGACTACCAAGTCATCTAGCAGAGTCAACTACAAAGCTCAACAAATCTTCCATTTGATTTCAAAATAGAGTTTTAACTTTGATGTTGTCACATACAACACATTGATGGATGGAGTTTGCAAAGTGGGAAATCTTAACAAGGCAATAAAGTTAGTTAAACAGATTGAGATGGTGTTCATGTCCCTGTTACAATTGCATATACTATTCCCATGGATGGACTATACAAGGAAGGTACACTCCAAGAGGTCAATGAACTATTGCATGAGATCTTAGAAAAGGTTTGACACTGGATCTGTGACATATTCAGTGGTAAATAAGTTATAACAGACTCTTGAGAGATATTGCTGAAATTCACCCAGCAACATTCAGTAATAGGGAGTGAATCACAATTGTTGAAGTGCAGCAGTGGCTTTGGGAACAATGCACTAGCCTCTAGGCAAGCTATATGAAACAGGTTTAGTGGTTGAGCTTGATCAAGTGCTCTGAGGAATTTCCATAAGAGTGGGCTTTGGGAACAATGCACTAGCCTCTAGGCAAGCTATATGAAACAGGTTTAGTGGTTGAGCTTGATCAAGTGCTCTGAGGAATTTCCATAAGAGTGCACTGCGTGTTTAATCTGCAAATATATTTGGTTTGGTGTTTAGTAGGCTGCACATCTTAATTAAATTTACCAGTTGTTCAATCTAAAATGGAATTACCCTAGCAGTTAGTGTGTTGCAACTTGCAAAGTGCCCCATGAAAATTTCATGGTAGTGCTCATATTACTAATCTAAAACTTGTTTGCTACCATAGTCAGTGGGTTGTCATTTGACATTGATGACTTTGCAAGTCTCAACAATGGTGATTCATGAATTAGGTGATTGATCTGACATGCTCTTAGTGAGGGCAAAGCTGTTGGATTGTGAGTCCGTAGACAATCACAAAGTCCGAGACCAGATTGATATGAGTTTTAAACCTCATCCCACCACATTGTTCAAGTATCGATGGTTATTGGTAATCCAAAACCACCACATTATTCAAGAATTAATGGAAGATGGTTAGTGGTCAACCAACAAAATCACCACATGATGAATCCAAAGCTTAAGCTTAGATCCATCAACTATGAATCATTTGAAGAATAGAAGAATCCAAAGCTCAATCTTGGATCCTGTAAATGAAGTTTAATAAACTTCTCACCTTGTACCTGACAAGGGGGAATATTAGACATCAATGATGATAGTCAGGCTTCAAGATTCAAAG
>CBVK0100767493.1:0-21894 GCA_900067695.1 Picea abies | reverse complement strand
GAGATCTACACTCTTTCCCTACACGACGCTCTTCCGATCTCACTCTGAGAGACATAGTTGAATTGTGCTCTTTGCCTTCCGATCCAAATTTTTCCAATCATCTGTTAAAGTTCTTGTAGGTGAAATACCTAGATCTGCTACAATTCACTAATCTATGTCCACGAACAGATCTTCCATATTGAGCTTCCACAACTCAAAATGTTTCCCATTAAACTTCTTAGTCTCCATTTTCAATTTTCTCGCCATTTATTTTCACCTAAAAAATCAATACCACGAGTCTCCCACTATAACAAGGCTTATCACAGTCCCAAGCCAAACCCTTGACCACAAAGGTGCCCCCTTGAAGCCAACAAAGCTCTGATACCAAATGTAGATTTTAACCTTGTAAAATATTTACTATAGACATCTTTTCAATAAAAGAATAGAAAAAATACAATGGAAAATGCACACATTACACAAAAAGTTTTCCCCTGGAAACCCAAATTGGGAAAACCAACATATTCTATATTCATTCATCGTGATACATTTTTTACAATAAAATATACATGTAGGAGCCATCGACATCCAAAACCCTAACCCAATGAACTGGATGAGGTAAAAACCCTAATTCCTTAACCGAAAATAGAAAACCATTGAAAAAAAACCATGTGTCAAAAAACTGCCCAACAATGGACACAAAAATTGAGGCGACACAAAAAATGAGGAAAAAATGTGGCACATTTCCCAAGGAAAAAAAATTTCTCGAGGGCTCTTCCCCCAAACCTACGCGTAGGGGGGCTATCACTGGGCCCCTGTAACCCCCGAAGGGGGGCCTAGTGCCCCCCCTTCAAACCCCCCTGCACACCCAACGCAACATAGCATACACTAGAGCTAGTCGTGCAAAGAATATAACACATACCCAACAAGAAGGATTTCATAATGGAATACATTTCTTGTCATAGGTGGGGTATTTACAGATGGTATCTAAGAGTGTCTCACTATGGTATGCTATTGAATGACTGTGTTGAGTGAGAATTGTGCCTACAACATAGTCGGATGCATCAGTCTCAATCTCAAACGTTTGTTGCAGATCGGGTAAGGAGATTACTGGAGTTGAGCACAAGCGATGCTTCAGGTCATCAAATGATCGTTGTTGTGCATTCCCCCATGTGAAACTTTCCTTTCCACCACCCTTGGTCACTTGGCCGAGGGCCCATGCAATATGGAAGAATCCCAACACGAACTGTCGATAGAAGTTGCCAATTTCCAAGAAGCTCTAAAGCTTGGTTAGTGTGTTCGGGGCTGGCCAGTCACAAATGACTTGGATATTAGTTGGATCCACATGTACCCCATGCACATCATCAATGTATCCCAATTATTGGACCCTTTTCATGCCAAAGGATCATTTTTCCAAGTTGGAATATAGCTTGTGTTGTTGCAGAGTGCTCAAAAATTGTTGAATATGATGCATGTGCTCCTCCCAAGTTCTGTTGAAGATGAGGATGTCATCCAGATATACCACAAAAAAATAGTTGGTGAAGGGTCTCAATACGTCATCCATCAACCTCATGAAAGTTGCTAGTGCATTTGTTAAGCCAAAGGGAATGACTAGCCATTCAAAGAGACCTTCTTTAGATTTGAAAGTTGTCTTCCATACATCAGTTGATTCAATGGGAACCTGGTGGTAGATGGAATTTAGTTCAATATTGCTTAATAACGTTTCCCTCTTGATTTGGTGAAGAAGTTCATCAATTTGTGGAATTGGGTACTGATTCCCGACTGTGATTTTGTTTAATGATTTGTAATCAATGCAGAGCCTCTAGGTCCCATGTTTCTTCTGCACCAGTACAATCAGGCTTCCGCAAGGGGAGGATTTGGGTCATATGTGCCCCTTTTGAGGAAACTCTTAGATATGACACTTTATTTCATCATTTTCCATCAGCAAGTGACAATAGAATAGTCCATTAGGTAGAGGTGCATCGTGGGTTAGATCAATTGGATTATTGACTTGTCAGTGCGTCAGTACCCTAGTGGGTGAGGAGAAGATGTCTCTATACTCTTCTACAATCCCATTCAATTGCTTCTTCTGCAAAGAGAGGCTCTGTGTAGAGGTCACGGATGCGACAATGACCTTCTTCTTACTACAAGTACAGATCACAATGAAGGTGAACTTCCAGGTATGTGAAATGACCTTACTGCATTGCTTAGCAGAGATTAAAGAAATAGTGGTAGGCGCTGTGACCTCTGGTATCCTGTACAATTGTCTACTCAAAGTAATAATAACATTGTGGGGTATAGAATCATACACATATGGTTGTCCTAAAAGAACATCACAAACTTCAAGGGGATCAATATCACACAATACCTCATCTTTGAAGGGATTGATGATGTGGGGCAGATGACATTGTTGGCTTACGTGGAGATTTCTTCCTTGGTGACGAAAATCGATGGTGTAGGGTTGTGGGTGTGGCATCACCAGAAATTCCAGCCACTTGATGACCTTTTCTAAGATTAGGTTCTTCTGACTTCCATTATGGACAATGAAATGAAGCCAAGCCCCCTTTACCCACATACGTGCGTGAAAGAGGCATTCCTCTTCCTCTAGTTCTTTTGGTTCACTTGGTTGAACTTTGGTGGTAGCGACAATGGCACTAGGTTCGACATTGATAATCCACTTCTCTCCTTTTTAATTTGATTCAGAGTTAGAATCTACCTCTGACTCAAAATCTTTCATTTCGACCACCAATGACTGCTTGGAGCGATGTTCTTCGGTGTTGTGACAATGGATTTTGTGGTATTCACACCATTTTTCTATGTCCTTTGACTTCTCATTACCCTTCTTGGGTTGCGGCTTGAACTGGTTGTCCTGAGAGTGGCCATCTTTTCTCTATCCCTTATTTTATGGGTTGGGGATGCCTTTTCCCTGCTTTGGCTATGAGGAGTTTGCAAATCCAAACTCTCGCCTCTTCTGCTTAATTTTTTCTCAATCTTCACAACATATCTATAATCTTCACCTAATGATGTGATGTCCAAAAAAACCATTTTTGTTTGAATGTATGTATGCAAATAGTCACGATATTTGAGCATCATATGTCATTCATAGTGTTTGATACCCAATTTGGTGCGCAGGGTATGGAAAATATTGGTGAAATCTAGTATTGTCTGGTCCCTTTCCTGATGCAACATGGTCCATCTTGTCTACTAGTCCTTTTAGCTTGCAACATGGTAGTATTTTTCTTTAATGGAATCCCTGAAAGAATCCCATGTGGGGGCATCTGAAAATATTGCAGATTCCTTTGTGGCCCTTTGCACAGAGTAAGTATCCCACCATCCCTTAACATGGGGGAGGACCTTGAGGAGTGAAAAAGTAATCTTTTCCCTATCCAAAAAATTGTGGACCGAAAAATACCCTTCGAGTAGATTCATCCATTTATCTACATCATTTGCATCTATCAGTCTTCAAATAATCGAATATAAAAATTTACTTGTACCTTGAAGGGGATTATGTGGCTACTTGATGAAGATGTTTCTCCTATGGGCAGCTGTCGAAGGATCTATCCAAATTTTTCCATCATTTCATTCATTTTTCGTGCAAGGGATTCCTCAAGCAACAATTTAAAAGGATCTCTTGCTCCAGCATATTTATTCTCGTCCCCATGAGTTTTTTTCGGGCTCGATGCGACCGATCTTGCAAAGTATCAACTGGTTCAAGTCCCAACTTCTTGTACCCATATCTTGTCGAGGACGTGCACAAAGAAAAATAAACGAAGAGAAGACCAATCTGATACCATTCATCCTGATTTATGACATAAAATAAATGAATAATAGATTGAATACAATAACACATATATACGGACAACAACAACAAATATCCAATGAACAATAACTTCTATTAAATAGATGAAATAGGTTGAAACTGTAAAATTGTAGAACTAAAAACAACTTGCTCAAATGGTGGTAGCTATCTATGAGAAGAGTTGTGGCTGCTATGTGCATTCGTGTGAGCATAATGATTACAATGAGGCTCTAGAGGCCTTTTTGACATTACTCATGAA
Organism: Picea abies; assembly: GCA_900067695.1. Taxonomy (NCBI): domain Eukaryota; kingdom Viridiplantae; phylum Streptophyta; class Pinopsida; order Pinales; family Pinaceae; genus Picea; species Picea abies. The sequence continues at coordinate 17,860 of CBVK0100767493.1, read as the reverse complement.
TTCCAAAACTATAGACATCCAAAAACCTAACCCTAAGAGATGAAACGCAAAAATCTATGTGGGCCCCAATGGGTAAGTTGGTACCTCAACTTCCCGGGGTCATAAATTTTCCATACGACCTCCTTTTAGGCGTGTGATAGCCCGTTGGAATGGTGTTTTTTAGAATGACACATTACACCATCAAAATCTATCTATGTCTATAGTTTGACTATGACAAGCTAAAAAAAAAATGTTTAGGGCCCGAAAACGGCCCTGGAAGTACATAAATATGTAGTGACAAGAAAACTTGCAAAATAAACTAGTTGGAATAGGTGGACGGCCACCAATATCCACCTAGATGTTTTGTAGGGCTTCATGATAGCCCTGAAAGTGTAAAACCCACAATTACAAAGAAATTTCATCATTATAGAAAAACATGTTGAACTAAAAATTGTCAAGAGGAGCTAGTTGGCATAGGTGGGTGGCCACCAATATCCACTTGGATCAAGATTTCACTCGAATACTAGGAACATACAAAGGGGTCTTGAACTAAAAATGAATTAGGATAGTCATTATCATATGAAATTTGATCAATAGTCAGAATGATTCCATTGTGAGAAAAATGCATCATCTGAAAGAGCATAGGCATCAAAGTGTTCATAGCATATGCATAATAACACCTAAGAAGCATATTGAAGTCTAAAGGGCCCGACACCACTATCATATCATGTAGTAAAATATTCTCACCTAACGTGATAGGAAACTAGGGAAGAATCCCCAAATATTCACTAGGTCTTCTATCAAAAGCCAATAACTCAATGGTAACTAACACAATATTGGGAGAACCCAAAGCTTTCCAATTTGAGGAAGATAAAATGCTTGTGGAGGCTTGTTCATCTATAATACATTGGTAAATGTTTGTTGAATAAAATTCAACCCTTATTTGGAAATGTGAAAAATAAGGAAGGAGAGGCTCAACAGGATTATTCCAATCAAAGGAAACCTTCCTATGACTTGCAAGGAGTATGCTCAAATTGAGTGGCATGCCCCATTGTTCAAAAGGTATTGACTGAAAATTCTAAATACATAGTTAATAGACACCTCACTCCCTAGAATAAGAGTGTCATCGATTGAAGAATTCATCAACGTGATTACTTTGGTAGACTCGTGACTCTCCAAGAGAAGATTGGGATCAGCTGAATATTTCAAGAACATGACCACTTCATCAACTACTCGTGGAATAATCTATGAGACAACATGGTCAATACATGCATCACCCTCCAAAATAAGAGTATGATTGATCGAAGATTGCAACAACTTGACCACTTCATTAATCAATGGTTTAATAGGTTTTTGGGAAACTAAAGGCAATTCGAGACAAGAAGGGACTTAAGACATGGACCATAGACTTTGTACCTCTAGTATAGTCAGCCATAAATGAGTAAGGTGATCTCCCTTGAAAATTGTATAGGGAAACCTAGGATTACATCATATTCATCTATGTTTCTAAATAGTATTAATACTCCCATCATAACTTGCAGTGGTTGGTGGGTTTCCCCCACCATGATGTATAATGGTTCGTTGTGTATCATCAATATAACTTAGAGTGACTAGACTTGTGCCCTAAGCATGACTTTAAAAGGATGGTTTATTTCTCCCAACATGAATTGTAGTGGTAAGTTTCTTGTCTCTGACCTGACGTGCATAAGTTTGTGACATTTCCATTTGTCATTACTTCTTCTTCTTATTCTTCATATTTCTATTCCTTTTAGACTTCTAGTTAATAGTACCTAGTATTTCACTAGATGAGGCTGAAGGAAGAGGAGTATACTTTGTTGATGATGAACAAAAATAATCAACTCGATGCCCTTGACATAATGTACTTATCTAAGAATCATCGAGAGAACTTGGGAGATTCATAGTAGTCCACAACCAAACTGATTGTTCAAAGTGTCCATCAATGGGGCACCAACATTTCCAAAGAAATGAAAAGAACAAGAATCCCCTTGGTAATATGTCCCTCATTTGGTATCCTCAAGAACTTTGGCCATAATTTTCTTATACATAAGTTGATCCTTTGTGAGATTTTACATGTCTGAAAGAGTCTCACACAGTAGCTCTGAAAAATGGTGGTATAAAGTCCACACCTTATAGGAGGTGGCTCCACTCTTTCAAGTGAAATACTAGGGGTCCTTCTTCATTGATGGAGTTATTGGTTAGCCATATTGAATCAATGACCAAAACAAAGTGATAGAGACACAACCTAGGCCAACTATATAAATCAACACTCCACTAAAATTTATTGAGAGAAACAACATACAAAAACTACTTTTCCAAATCCCCAACCCAGGTATATTAGGTAATGAGTCTGAAGTAGTGAAAAAATGAAAAGGCCCTTCTAGAAACCAATATAGGTTGACTAATTCTAGATAGCAATCAATGAAGGAGTGAGAAAAAATTGTAATAACATGCTCGCGGTGTTTTCCTATGGTGCAAGTTTCCTTGTGAAGATGAGCACACTCCAAAGGAGATAAGGTGATGATATATCATTTGTCTCAGGTACTGTGATATTTCCCCTTGCAATCACCCATGTGGAACCTAGGAACAATCACAATGGAACCAATTCGCAATCAAATAAGATCCTGAGGGGAATCATCATCAATCGAAACTGAACATATAGGTAGCATAGCTAAGCCCAAAGTTTCCAAAATCACTAGCACCTCACCATGCCAAGTGGTACTCAAAAAACCCGCAAATACACAACAATCCACAAAATCTTAGAAAAGTCAGAGAGGGGATATCTCCTTTAGTTTTCCTTGTGAAACCTCTAGTTTAACTCTTGTGTTAGAGGAGCTTCCCTAGAAAAAATTATGCGAGATTGGATTTTAATCACTCACTAGTCAAAAATATGTGTTCAAAATTGAGTGGCCATAGAGAGTTAAATCTCTAATCCTATTCCAAGGCCCTACACCTAGAATGATTTGTGTTTCTATAAAACAAAAAATATAGTTAATTTTATTTATCTTCCATTTTAGGGGCTTTCATTTACTTAGAGGAAGTGGTGGTGAAACGAATGATGTTCAAAGAATATTGTAGAAAAGAACTTTTAAGAACAATGTCATTTTTATAATTGAGCTTATTATTCAATGTAGAGAGTGTATAATGAACAACTAAAATGCAAACTCTTAATCTTTGAAATGTAATACTTTTCGTTTTTCAATGAGGTATGCACAACTACAACTTTTTCCTTTCAAAGAGAAAAATCAATATTTGATGCAACCTAAGAAGCCCTAAAGTCCCTTAAAATGAAACTACCTTTTCAATGTGAATGCAAAAGGAAATACTTATACTAAATGAGATCCTTTTTATTTGCAATAATAAATGCACTATAGAAAATAAGAAAGGAAACCAATCTACACAAAGCAAACTAGCCTTTTGTTTACTGCTACTAAGAGAAAAACAAGGAAAATTTTATTTTTCTTTGCTTGAAAACATGAAATGCAAGGAATAAAAGTAAAAGAATCGGATCGAGAACTTCAATCTTCATAAATGATCACCATAGAAATAAAAAAATTGAAAGAGATGAAAATAAAACATTTCATACAACCATGCAAATAAAAAATGGTCAAAGAAGCGAGAGAAGCATGCAAAACTTTGTTTTTCTTTAATTTCAAGAATTTCAACTACTTTATGAGACTAAAAACAAGCTTCAAACAACTTACAGAGTCAGAAAGACCCCCCACAATAAAATTCAAGTCTTTAAATGACTGAGAAAATACAGAAAGACTACCTCCCAGGAGTACTATGTGTTTGTTTCCACATAAACAAGTGCATGCACAAACTTATCCCTTCAGAAAGAAGCATATATATGTTATTTTACTTAGGTAAGAAAACATATATGACTTCAAATCCCCAAAAGGACTTGGAAAAACTTGAATGCATCATAGAATTTAAAGCTTCAGGTCTGAAAACACTTGTAGAGATAGAAATAGAAAAAAAGAAAAGAACAAAAGAACAAACTAATCTAAAGCAGAACTCCCTAGTATGGTCGAAAATTATGTTTTAGTGATTTATCCCCTATGATCTAGGCTAAATATGACACATATATAACACCCAAAGAACTGACTCTAACTGACAAAATTAGTTAAGAACATGTAACTCAATATATACCAATGAGAAAGAAGAACACCTACTTGGATTTTGAAGTTTGGAGAAGACTCCTCTTCTGAATCTGTACTCCAATCTGTCCCTCTGATTCTTTTCTTTTCAACCTACATGCAAAGAGAGAAAATACTACAAAGAAGGTATTTATAGTAACTAACTCCCAACTACATATACTAACTAGGATCAGAATCTCAATATCACATTACTAAATTACATATAGTTTCTACAAAAGTAAACTAAAAACATGTCATTGGGACAGAAAAGAGAGTTCTCATTTATTATAAACAAGTAACATGAAAATAGGTTTCTTGATCCTGTTGCGGCACTGACTAGAACAAATATTCATATTCCTCCACCTAGGCCACTAAAGATGGATTGAAATCTTAGTTCCTTGCTCTAGACAACTGAAACAAAGTGGATAAGTTTCTTCCTCTCAATAAGATGAGAAGTGGAAAGATCTTGAAAACAAGGGTTTCTAGATATGCGAGATAGATCTTAAAAGATCAAGATGAAAGGGCTTGTAGACTTAGTGGAATTTCACTAGCATAAGGGTGATTCAATGGATTCATTTTCTCCTCCACCTAATGGCTCTTATTTTTACTTCAAAAAGTTGGTTGGAGTAGTTAGGAACATGCTATAAGAGATTATTAACCTAGGTAACCCATGAACTCTACCCAAAAAGGCATATTGTGTGCACATTTTATTTTTTTGGTGCAAATTGAATGCATACATGTTTTTCTAAATGGTAAAGAGAATATATAAAGTTGCATATGCTATATGTTAGATCAATATTAGTGTATGACTAGCTAGAGGGTGTTTTTTAAATATTTTGAGGATGAATTTTGGTTTGGAAGAGGGAGATGGTCTGGGGTTCTCACCAATAAGTGCATATATGCATATGATGTGGGAAAATATGCTATAATAATTTTCCTATGCATGATATTGAATCACATGGTACTTTGTATATATGTGCCTGGTTGAATCATATAATCTAGGATTCTTGGCCAACTTGATTGCATAAGTATTGTCAACTAGGAGAGGAGTAGAGCTCAACTATTTCTCCTACAAATGTCCAAGTATTTTCCTAAGCCACAAAATCTCCTTTGTTTCTTTTATATAGGCCACATATTCTACTTTTGTTGTGGAATCTGTTGGAAATAATTGTTTGTGTAATCTCTAGGAGACAATTGTTGATCTAAGACTCATGAGATATCCTAAAGTTGACACTCTGTTTTCTTTATCGCTAGAAAGGATTGAATCAAAATATCCAATCAGGTTGAATTCATCCACCTTAGAATACTTGAGTCCAAAGTATTGAGTTCCCTTCAAGTATTTTAGAACTCTTTTTGAAGTATACCAATGTTCTTCACAAGGTTTTTTCATGAACCTAGAAATAATCCCAACAACGGATGAAATATCTAGTTTGGTGGTGGTAAGCTAGACAATATATCCCACAAGTTGTATGTACTTTGTTGCATCCTAAATTTCATTCCCTTCTTTTGATGCGAGCTTCAAGTATTGTTCCATTGGAGTAGAGAGAGGCTTACACTCAACCATGTCAAACTTGTTCAACAATTCTCCAATGTACTTATTTTGGGAAATGAATATGTACTTTGGATTTTGAGTCACTTAAATTCCGAAATAGTAGTGAAGATGTCCCAAATTTGTCATCTCAAATCCTTTCTTCAACTCTTTCTTTATGGATGCAATGTAGCTTTCATTGTTCCATGTTATCAATAGATTGTCTGCATACACTACAATATATACCATAGTTTTTAAACATTCTTCAAATAGATTTGCATCATCAAGATCAAATATCTTAAAATTAAATTTCAAAATATGCTCAATTAGCTTTTCATATCAAGCACACGGTGCTTGTTTAGGGCCATATATGGATTTGATGAGTTTACATACTTTATGTTCTTGTCTATTCACAACAAAACTTTCTAGATAAGACATGAAGACATTCTCTTTCAATTATCCATTTAAGAAATAAGTATTCACATCCATTTGTTTAAATTTCCATCCATTTTGTGCTACTAAGGAAAATAGAGTACAAATGATAGCCCATTTTGTTGTGGGGGAAAAGTCTTCTCATAATTATTACCTTCTTTTTGTGGAAATCCTTTTTCCATGAACCTCAATTTGTTCTTGTCAATTGATCCATTTGATTTCTACTTGTTCATGAAGACCCAATTATATCCAATTGGTTTGGCTCCAAATGGAGGATCCACCAATTTCCACGTCCCAGTCTTGTTGGGAGCATCATGTCACTAACCATTGTAATCACTTTTGAAAAAAAATGATGTCACAACTAGTAGCCAATTTATGGTTCTATTAGGAACACTTGTCACCTTACTACCATAGGCTAATGGACAAGTAGAGGTGGTCAATAAGTCCTTGAAAACCATTCTCCAAAAAAACAAATTTGAGTCAATCCAATTAGCATATAATTCCTTTTCTATCTCTTTACATGTATCAAACCTTGGTGAATACTTCCATGGGTTTTACACCTTTTCAACTTGTTCATTAGGTAGAATAAAATTTTCCCATTGAATGTTAAATTCCTTAACTCAAGATAGTCAGTAAAATCCTTCCTAACACTACTACATTAGAAGAATGCCTCATTCACCTGGAACAATTCAATGAGAACCATAGATATGAGTCCATGGTGAATGAAGCTCATAAAAAAATTTTCAAGGCTCAATATGATAAGTTTTTCCATCATCAAGTTTTCTTCAAAGAAGATTTGTTCTTAGTTTGTGAATAAGACAAGTATGTCGTAGGCGAAGGAAAATTTAATCTAATGTGGAATAGTTCTTACATTGTGAGCCATGTCCTAGAAAATGAATCTTATGAGTAAAAATATTATTAGGGAAATGTGTTGGATGAGCCATGAAATGGGATATATCTCAAAAGGTACTACACTTAGGAATTACTACCTGGGTGTTTCCCCTTATAATTTTTCTACATTAGGTTTTTTTGTACTTAGTTTTTTAGTTTTAATTTTATTTTTGATTGTTGCATATCATGATTTGTGCTTGGTTAGCATATGTCATTGGATTCACTTGGGATTATAGGGTTCACGGATAGTGCTAGTTGCCACACTCAGATAATTTCTTCCATTTATTGGGTAATTTACTCTCCCACATTCCAACTTGTGACCTTAGAAGGTGATTTTCTAGGGATTGCAAAGAATAACATGGCTAAGTACAAAGTTGTAATTGAAATTCTATCGGAAATAATTTGAAGAAGAATTCCAAACATAGCAGTTCACTTGTACTCACAATTGATTTTGTTGTATTTGAGTGGAGCCTACCATGTCCATGACCCTATGATTCTATGGAAATTTTTACGATTGTGATTCTTTGAGCACTCTTTTGAATTTATTACATGCATTCACATTATGACAAGTTTTAATCATCTATTTGATGCATTAGATAACTATGTATTATACTGGAATTTGTCACATTAACCAAAATAAAATAATTCATATGCATAATATGATAAACAAGAACATTTGTTCTAAACATAAGGAAGGATAAAAAAAATTGTGAAAATAAGTGAAGGAATAAAATTAAGAAGGTACATGTGTTGTCCCATTCCATGTCAACAACAACACATCCATTCACTGGGAACAAATCGATGACTCCACTAAATTAGGTTTTATGCTTTACATGATGAATTGATGATGGAAGAAAGTGGGCGTGTGAGTCAAATTTGAGTCCAAAAACCCCCCCATATCGTTAAGGCATGTGAATAGTTTATCCATGTCAAATTTCAATGCATTCAGAAACAGTTTCAACAAAATTCAACGTCCACCCCATTCACAAGTCATTGTTGCCCGTGTCCAGTCCTAGTATAATTTCCTTGTAAAATTTGTATAAGATATAATTTGGATAATGATAATTTTGAAGGTGTTAGGCCTGTTCCTACACACCACGGTGAGATCACATCTCATTGACAACCAGTGTATTGATCCCTTTTAGTTTTGGGTTGTTAGTATTTTCAATTGCACACACCTTTCAATATAGTCAAATTTGATCAATTAATGTCTCTTGTTACTGAGAGGTTATAAAGCCTCATGATCTCAATGACCACATACCTCCAACCTTCTGATATAATGATCGTTGGGTGACAACATTTATGAAGGGTGACGACTAAGACTAGGGAAAATTTTCAATTCAAGTCTAGAAATGACCAGGCCCACATCAAGTGAAGGAATACAGTTAAGAAGGTACATGTGTTGTCCCATTCCATGTCAAAAACAACGCATCCATTCACTGGGAACAAATCAATGACTCCACTAAATTAGGGCTTATGGTTTACATGATGAATTGATGATGGACGAAAGTGGGCGTGTGAGTCAAATTTGAGTCTAGAAACCCTCCCATATCGTTAAGGCATGTGAATAGTCTATCCATGTCAAATTTCAATGTAGTCAGAAATAGTTTGAAAAAATTTTAACGTTGGCCCCATTCACAGGTCATTGTTTCCCGTGTCTAGTCCTAGTACAATTTCCTTGTAAAATTTGTATAATATATTTGGAGAATTATAATTTTGAAGGTGCTAGGCCTATCCCTACACACCATGATGAGATCACCTCTCATTGACAGTAGGTGTATTGATCCCTTTTAGTTTTGGGTTGTTAGTATTTTCAATTTCACACACCTTTCAATCTAGTCAAAGTTGATCAATTAATGTCTCTTGTTACTATGGGGTTATAAAGCCTCATGATCCCAATGACCACATGCCTCCAACCTTCTGATATAATGATCGTTGGGTGACAACATTTATGAAGGGTGGCGACTAAGACTAGGGGTAGCTTTCAATTCAAGGCCAGGAATGACCAAGCCCACATCAAGTGAAGGAATAAAATTAATAAAGTACATGTGTTGTCCCATTCCATGTCAATAACAATGCATCCATTCATTGGGAACAAATTGATGACTCCACTAAATTAGGGTTTATGGTTTACATGATGAATTGACGATCGAAGAAAGTTGGCGTGTGAGTGAAATTTGAGGCCAAAAACCCTCCCATATCGTTAAGGCATGTGAATAGTCTATCCATGTCAAATTTCAATGCAGTCAAAAACAGTTTGAAAAAATTTCAATGTTGGCCCCATTCACAGGTCACTGTTGCCCATGTCTAGTCCTAGTACAATTTCCTTGTAAAATTTGTATAAGATATTTGGAGAATGATAATTTTGAAGGTGTTAGGCCTATTCCTACACACCACAGCGAGATCACCTCTCATTGACAGTCGGTGTATTGATCTCTTTTAGTTTTGGGTTATTAGTATTTTCAATTGCATGCACCTTTCAATCTAGTCAAATTTGATCAATTAATGTCTCTTGTTACTGTTGGGTTATAAAGCCTCATGATCCCAATGACCACATGCCTCCAACCTTTTGATATAATGATCGTTGGGTGACAACATCTATGAAGGGTGATGACTAAGACTACGGGCAATTTTCAATTCAAGGCTAGGAATGACCAGGCCCACATCAAGTGAAGGAATAAAATTAATAAGGTACATGTGTTCTCCCATTCCATGTCAACAACAACGCATCCATTCACTAGGAACAAATCGATGACTCCACTAAATTAGGGTTTATGGCTTACATGATGAATTGATGATGGAAGAAAGTGGGCGTGTGAGTCAAATTTGAGTCCAGAAACCCTCCCATATCATTAAGGCATGCAAATAGTATATCCATGTCAAATTTCAATGCATTCAGAAAAAGTTTGAAAAACTTTCAATGTTGGCCCCATTCACAGGTCATTGTTGCCCGTGTCTAGTCCTAGTACAATTTCCTTGTAAAATTTGTATAATATATTTGGAGAATGATAATGATGAATTGATCTTGGACATACCTACATCGCTGGTATGATTAGGCGCAATCATGCATAGATCCTCTTGGTTTTGAGAATGGTTCACTCTCTACTAAACAAAGGAAACCACGTGAAGGTGGAAGATCTAATTATCCCCCCCCGCACATCACTCTCAATTTCCCCATATTAACTAATTTCAAATTATAAAGAACATGTATCATATACTATATTATAAAAAATTAAAAAATATAAAGATCATATAAAAGATATAAACACATACCTCTTCTTTTCAACAATTAAATATCAATCATCTTCTTCTTCTTCCAGCTCAACATCTGTATCAAGATCTGGTTCATAATCGATATTGGTGAAAGGCTCATTCATATCAACATCATCATCAACGTCATTTTTTCTACTATAGTTATCGATATCATCAATGAGATCGTCGTCTCCTACATTTGGATGATCAACTTCTTCAACTTATTCGTTTGACACATCGACTACATGAGCCACCTGCTCCTGATCTGCATAATCATGATCTTCTTCCTTCGCTACATGATTGTACTTTACTGGTCTTCCTCTTAGATCATATCTAACAACGTATGTCCAAACTTCTTTACCGGGTACCTCTGAGTAAAATACTTTCTCACATTGACTTGGAAGAACATAAGACTCTGTACCCAGTTCAAATGCCCTTGTATTAACCATGGTAAATCCATTATCATGCTCAATAACAGTTCTTTCATGATCACGTTCATGTATCCGTAGTGTGTACCATTTAACCTCAAACAAAACTATTTTAAAGGAATTAAAATCACACTCAATTATATCCTCCAAATGGCCATAGTACCTATTCTTAGTTTCTTCAAGATTTCTTTCACTTCTAGAGGAAATGTTGGTGACTTTAAACACTACAATTAGCCCACAATCTAAGGTTTTCATCTTATAATCCAACATTTTGATACGAAATTTACGACCATTACACCACATAGCCTTGTGATGTTTCAACTGCAACATGGAAAACAAGTAAAAAAAAATTGCCAATCAATAGTCCTCATATAGGACTTACTAAATATTTATTTCAATAATTAAACAAACCAAATACATTGAAAAATTGGGAAAAAGCTAGGAAAATGTGGGTAAAAAATTTAACTTGCCTGTTTATCTTTTAAACCAAAGGCTAAATCAACTTCCCTTGATGTAAGATCAGGAAATTGATCTCAATGACGATGCATTGTTTTAATCATCTTACTCACCCCTTCCCATGATAACCTACCAAAGTATTCTTCAATATATTCTATCCAATGCTCCATCCAATCAAGGTTGTTTGCAATGTATAAATGTAAAGTATCCCACTCTCGAGAAACTATATGATAGCATAACAATTTAATATCATTAATTAGTTATTGTTAATAAAGGAATAATTTAATAAATGTGTAATATATTAAATCTACACCAACATCTAATAATTACCTTTCACAATCCTCATTTTACCTTTCCCCAATAGGACCCCCCCTTCAAATTTGTTGATGGAGTCGAGATGCCAAATGTGAGGCACATTCATATTTTCTACTAATTTAGGTAGATATTGACTAATATACACCATGCATTGATATACCATATATCACTCAACCATATAACCCTCCGAACATGCTCTTTGTCTAAAAAAAGCCTTTAGTGAATTCAACTGCCTCTCCACCATCCACATCGACCTTGTGTGTACTAGTCCACATAATTCAATATCCTCAACTTGGTGTATGAGGTAGTGTTCTTGTGCATTGAAAAATGTTGGATGTAGATATTGTTTCATTTGACACATTAGTTGGGGAATTTCTCTCTTCCAATACCTTATATCTTCTTTATGGATTTCTTTTGATGATAGCCACATACAAATGTCGATGCAATAAAATAATATCAAGGCATACATAAATTTGCAGATAAAAGATAATATGGCAATAACTTCCGCTACAAATCACATAAGAAGTACATTTTCCTTATAAAACAATACTTACCTCATGTATTTGCCAATGTAATATAGCAGATATAAAATGTATGCAGAACAGAAATAAAATGCTAGTAATGGTAGAATAACAACAATATAACCAGAACATTCACCACAATAACACTGAAATGATATAAGAATAACAACAAAAATAACACTTTGAATCTAAAAGCAATGTTCACGGGCCTCTTCAAGGGGGAAACCTCCAGTTGAGCAAAACTCTATTACAATAATATACAAGCTAGGGTTCTCATACCCTTGACTCCTATTTATACTAAAAAGAAGCATCTAGAGGAAGATCCTTCTAGAAGTGGAAGCTTCTATTAGGTCTTCTTACATACACCTTATTCTATTTTATTGAAAGGACTTATTAATATTGACCTTTATTACATCCAAATATATTGTTCTACCTATGTGTGGGTTAGGACCCTAACATGTCCGCCCCGTTAAAAACAGCCTTGTCCTCAAGGCTTGAGATGAGGAAATTGTTGCAGAATGGTAGCTGGTTCCCAAGTGGCGTCTATTGGAGTTGTATCTTTCCACTGGACTAGAACTTCCTTGATGGTTCTCTGACATAGGCGATGCTCACGTTGGTCCAAAACTGCTTCTGGTTGTAGCCAAATGGATCCTTCTTCAGCTAACTCTAGAAGGTTGGTTTGAATTTGGCACTTCGCTCCAATCACCTTCTTTAAGCATAAAACATGAAAAGTAGGATGTAGCTTCGAATGGTTGTGCAAAGCTAACTAATAGGCGACTTGTCCCACACGCTTGAGCATGGTATAAGGACCATAAAATTTTGGCACTAGCTTTTGACAATGCTCGACCTTGAGGGAAGTTTGCTTGTAAGGTTGCAGTCGAAGAAACACCTGATCCCCTTCTACAAATTGACGTTCAGAGTGACCTTGATCTACTTGTTTCTTCATGTGATATTGTTCCATGACCAAATTCTCTTTGAGGGTAAAGAGAATAGCCTCTCGAGCTGTAAATGTTAGGTCAACTGCCTGGACCTTCAAGGCACCCGGTAAGTATGAGAGAACTGAAGGTGGATTTTGTCCATATACCGCTTCAAAAGGAGTCATGCAAGTAGTTGTATGGTATGAAATGTTGTACCACCATTCAGCTAGGGGTAACCATTGATCCCACTAATTTTTCTTTTCCAAAGAAAAACACCTCAAATATGTTTCTAAAGACTTGTTGACAACTTTTGTTTGGCCATCAGTCTGGGGATGATAAGCTGTGATGAGATGCAATTTTGTGCCTTGTATCTTGAATAGTTCTTGCCAAAAATTGCTTGTGAAAGTTGGGTCGCAATCAGAAACAATAGAGTGTGGCATGCCATGAAGCTTGAAGACCCAATCCATGAAGATTTGAGCCATCATGGATGCTATAAACGGGTGTTGAAGAGTGTAGAAATGAGCATACCTGGAAAGGCGATCAACAACCACCATGATGATGGATTTATTTCCTGATTTGGGTAAGCCGGTAATAAAATCGATAGAGATATCCTTCCAAATAGCAGGTGGAATCGAGAGCGGTTGTAGTGTGCTCAACGATTTGACTATTTCTCCCTTGTTGCATTGACACACGTCACATTCAGCTACAAAATTACGAATGTCCTGTTTCATACCATCCCAGAAAAAGGAACGTTTGACCCTGTTATAGGTTTTGGTGAACCCGGAGTGCCCTGCTGTGGGTGTAGCATGAAGCTCAAAAAGTACCGTAGATTTAAGCTTTGATTGTTTACTTAAATACAAACGTCATTTGTATCGAAGTTCCTCATGGAACCAAGAGTACCCTGTGGAAGCTGGAGCATTGGACTACAATTGCTAGATCAACTACGAACTTTTGGGATCTTGTAGCCATTCCTGGCGAACGGCTTGGAGCTAATCTAGTACAATGAATGAAAGAGAAAAAAGGGATCCTTCATCTTCATATTTTCGAGAAAGTGCATCCTCAACCACATTTTCTTTGCCTTTCTTATAAACGATCTCATAATCATATCCAAAGAGTTTAGTCACCCATTTTTGTTGTTCTACAGAGGAAATGCATTGTTCCGAAAATTATTGAGGCTTTGATGGTCTGTCTTAATTTGGAACCATTGCCCCAATAGATAAGGACGCCACAGATCCTTAGCATGCAAAATAGCCAACATTTCCTTTTCATAGATGGATTTGCCCATATTTCTTTCAGATAGTTGCTTGTTGGTAAAGGCCAAAGGTCGACCCTCTTGCATAAGGATAGCACCAATTCCTTTCCCTGTGGCATCACATTCCAACAAAAAGGTCTTTGTGAAATCAGGAAGGGCAAGGACTTGAGTGGTGCACATGGCCATATTCAAGGTTTGAAAATCTTGAGCAGTGGCTGGAGTCCAAGTGAAAGAGTTCTTTTTGAGGAGAGCAGTGAGAGGTGTTGCAATCTTCCCATAATTCTTAACAAACTTGCGATAATACCCTGTTAAGCCTAGAAATCCATGCAAGCTCTTAAGATTATTTGGGTGAGGCCATTCTTGCATAGCTTCAATCTTCTTAGGATCCACCCTGACGCCATCTTTTCCAACCAGATGACCCAAGTATTCTACTTCTGAGGCACCAAAATCACATTTAGACTATTTCAGGAAAAGTTGGTGCTGAGAGAGTAGATGGAGAACTCGATCCACATGAGTAAGATGGTTTGTCCAGGTTTTTCTATAGATGAGGATATCATCAAAGAAAACTAAGACAAAATGGTGGAGAAAAGGATGAAAGACATGATTCATGAGGCTTTGGAAGGTGGAGGGGGCATTACACAAGCCAAAGGGCATGACCAAAAACTCATAGTATCCTTCATGAGTTCTAAAGGCAGTCTTGGGAATATCTGCCTCTTTCATATGTATCTGGTGGTATCCCAAATGAAGATCCAGTTTAGTGAAGAATTGGGCACCACTCAATTCATCCAAGAGGTCATCAATAACAGGAATGGGGAATTTGTCTTTGATGGGAAGTTTGTTGAGGGCACGAAAGTCAGGACACATTTGCCAATAACCTTCTTTCTTCAGGACCATGACCATAGGAGACGAATAGGGGCTCGTACTAGGGAGGACAACACTTGCATTAAGGAGTTCCTGGACAATTTTCTCAATTTCATTTTTTTCAGAAAAGGGGTGACGATACAGACGGATATTGGGAGGAAGGATTCCTGGTACAAGGGGAATGGAATGATCATGAACACCATAGGAAGGAGGGAGGCCTTAGGGAGTGTAAAAGACCAATCGATGTTTAGAAAGGATGGCTTGGAGGTCTTGCAGTACCGAGGGTGTCTATGTTTCTTGTATGGCATGGAGTTGGGCGATAACACCAGAATGACCCTTTTTGAGCAACTTTTCCATGCGATGGGAACTAATGATCTCAAGTGAACCGGCGGTGATGCCTTGTAACTTATATTGGTGGCCCTCCTGGTTGAATTTCATGGTTAAGTCTTTAAAATCCATGAGAATGGGACCCAAATTCCTTAGCCATTCTGCACCTAGCACAATGTCACAACCTCCCATGTCGATAGAAAACATATGGGATTTCAAATGGTAGTCACCAATTGGAGACACACATTTTCACAATGCTCTCCACATTTTATGGAACCACCATTGGCAATCATGATTTGGAAATTATTGATGGCATAGATGTAGTAATGAGTTTCTTGGGAAATGTGGAGATGAATAAAATTATGGGTGCTACCACTATCAACCAGAATAATGACCTTCTGATGCTTGATGCAACTGATTAGCTTGAGGGTTTAGGGAGCAGAGAAGCCAGTGAGAGCATTGAGGGAAATGACTATTTCTACTTCGGGAGGGTCTGAGGGAGGGGTTATGTTAGTGGATTCAGGTGAACATAGAGACAGTTTCTTCATCTTCTTTCGAAATATCCTCGGAGATGGCCATAAAAATCTTTTGTTCTTTACACTTGTGGCCCGGGAAATATTTGTCATCACAATTATAACAAAGGCCTTTGAGTTGGCGTTCAACCATTTCAACCCGAGTCAATTTTTGGATTTTTAGTGGAGTAGAGGGAGTAGTGGGATTTACTGGTTTGGGGTGAGGGATGAAGGAGGGTTTATGGTTTTGAGAAGATAAAACTTGTTGTGCTTCTTTATCTCTTTTGGTAGCATCCACCCAACTCTCAAGCTGAGCCATGAGGACATGGGCCCGAATTTCATCCTTGAGGTCACTAATAAAACACTCTCGGAAAAAGGCATCAAACATGCCCTCTGTTCTAAAATCCAGGTGCTCAAAGGAAGCTATAAAGTCTTACGTTGTTCCTAATTGTTTCATCTTTGTCAAACAACCCAAATGTTTGGTGTCAGTGTCAAAGCATTCATAAAGCTTTGCCACAAATTGTGTCCAAGCAATATACCCTTGATGAGAGTTTTTTCTCCATTGCCACCATAGCCAACATTTTTGATCTAGATGGAGAACACCATACCAGAGTTTGGCCACATCATCTATAATGTTGTATAAAGAGAAGTAATGTTCCATTTGGGTTACACAGCCAGTGGGGTCCGAGCGATCAAATTTGGTCACATCCACCTGTGGAAGATGTAGGTCACATTGAAATTGATGGTTCTGCAAGGTATGGGAATGAGAGGAATGCTCACCTTCAGTGTGTGGGGGTGAAGAAGAGGAAGGGTTATCTATAGGGATATGCAGTTTGGTGCAGAGTGCCGAAAAGACTGATTCAAGATGGGTGGTGAGGTCTTGTTTGATTTCACCCATTGATGACTTCATGGTTGTATTGATGGCAGCAACATTGGCACTGAGTTGTTTCACTTCTTGTTGGGTCTCAATGACACCATATTCCAAGGTGTTGAAGCGAGCTTCCAAGTCTTGGCTACGAGTATGGGCCATGAGGATGGGGGAACTGAAAAGGGGCAGGCAGGGTAAAAGTTTTGCTGAAAAAATGATATGGATGAATGTGATAAGGGAGAAGAGATGAATCCAATGGAATAGGTCTGAAATAATGGTGAAGAATATTGCAGAGAGGAAATGCCCAAATTCTTAACCAGAAATAAATGTGTATTTACTTGGCAACCCAAACACAGTTGCGCAGAAATAAATCTTGTATGTTTTAATTTGTTTATGTTTCTATCCCCAAGGGTTAGGTATTCAAGGGTTCTATAGACAAGGTTTTTCCCTGTGCTATAGCTCTATGATATACATGTGAGTTCCAACAGTAGTACTAGGCCCAATATCTCACGGCACTAACTAAGGAGGATAGATCATACCCTTAGTCGTACTACCCGAATACCCAGGTACTAGAGAGTATATTCCCAAGTGTTGTTCTTGGTGACACTATAGCATTTAGGTGGCTGATCAGTTTATCTAAAGAGGGATTTGGGTAATCTAGGCTGATCCATACACAGGTGTTGTCTGATGCGCTACCACTCGAAGGGGTACCAACATGGGTTACAAGGGTGGCCAACAGATGTGGGCTTAAGTACCACTTGTATTTCCTGCATGTATGAATCCCTCAACCGTGGGTTTATGCGCATAACGACAGATCTCTGTGGCCTAAAGACGTTGGAATATGTCTCTACCCTGAATAAAATTTAACCCACACTTTCTGCTAAGGAAAGTGCTCTGATACCACTTGTAATATACCCGATATAAAATGTATGCAGAATAGAAATAAAATGCTAGTAATGGCAGAATAACATCAATATAACCAGGACATTCATCACAATAACACTTAAATGATATAAGAATAACAACAGAAATAACACTTTGAATCTGAAATAAATGTTCACGAGCCTCTTTAAGGGGGCAACCTCTAGTTGAGCAGAGCTCTATTACAATAATATCCAAGCTAGGGTTATCATACCCTCGACTTCTATTTATACTAAAAAGAAG
>CBVK0100767492.1:0-23069 GCA_900067695.1 Picea abies | reverse complement strand
GAAGCGGAAGCTTCTATTAGTTCTTCTTACATCTACCTTATTCTATTTTATTGAAAGGCCTTATTAATATTGACCTTTATTACATCTGAATATATTTTTCTACCTATGTGCAGGTTAGGACCCTAACATCCAAGTACATAAATAAAAAAATTTATGTTGTTGTCAAAGTCGTCTGGGAGAGATAAAGGTAGAACATACTGTAACAAAAAACAAATAATTATTATTTGTTTCCAAAAAATGCATACCAATAAGGAAATATATTATAACCTACTAATTACCTTAATGAATGTATTCCAGTCATGTGTTTTAACCCCACCAAAATCACCTTTTTTAGTTAAGATATTTTGTATGTTCAACGAAAACCCCGTCGGAAACCTAATTTTTCGAATGACCTCTTTTACAATATTGCTCTGTTGCTCCATCAATAACCAATGAAGACTATTATTTTTTTCATGACCATCGCCATTAGAATTAATAATAACACTTTGCAATGTGTGATTCGCTTCCTAGATGTCACAACAAATCTTTCCAATTCTCTCATTGTCAATCCTTCCATCTAGTATTCGCCATAACAATTATGTTATGTTCTTCCCGATATGCATTGTATCAAACAAATGAACTATTTGTAGGTACTCGTAGTATGCCAATCTACTGAATTGCATCGGGTAACTTTTCATTCCTTGTGGAAGCCCATTTGTGCCTTAACGACATTCATGAAACATCAACAAATTGAAATTAACACTAATTAATGGGACAAAATGAAATTAATACTAATGAAATTAACCAAAGATTTATATAATAGGTCATACATAAATAATTTTCATGCCTTGATAATTTCTAATATATTCCAACTTCCATAGGCAAGGTGTCATTCTTCATGGTTTTTTTTCTGTTTTCTTCTTTACCATTGAAATTTGCTTTGTATGTAGTTCGATAACTATGGTTCTTTGGCAGAAAGTGCCTATACTCATCAAACACTTCCTTTGCTAAACTCCTTGAATGATGAGATTTTATCCTTGGACCACAAACTGGGCATGCAAATTTACCCTTTGTTTGAAGACCTACAAGATATATGAATAAATGTAGCATCGAATTAGAGTTACAATTTAAAATAATGCATGATTTTTTTAATAAATATATATAATATTAAATCACAAAATAAAGTAACAATATACCACAAAAATGTGTTAACCTAGGAGCATCATGAATTTTCCATGATAGTATTCCATGGAATTGAATTTTTTTTTCCCTATTGGTCTAGAGATATCATACATAGTGACGCTAGCCCATAACTTCAACAACTCATCGATGAGAGGCTCAATATATACATTCATATCTTTAACCCGGTACCTACCTAATTGGTTCAACATAATGCATGATTAATTATACTTATGATCTAGATGTCATGATATACAAAAGAAATAATTACCATGCACAAAACAAATAAATGAAATATTTTGTCATACTTTAAAGAAAATAAAAGATAATTAAACACTTGGAACAATAATTGCCAACATTGTGTGCTCTCTCTTGATTGACATCCAAGGAGGAAGGTTATTGTTTATAACAAAAAAATGCCACACTGAGCACGTAGAATGAATCTCTCCAAATGTATTGACACCATCAGCTACCAACGAAAGTCTAACATTACGAGGTTCTTCTTTAAAAATTGGCCACTTTTCTTCGATGTAGTTCAATGTAGAACCATATGTAGGCATTCGAAGAACATCATCTTGACTTCTGTTCTTTTCATGGAAATCCATAAACTGTGCTATACTTTGGCACCTGAACAACCGCTGGAAACGTGGAATCATCGAAATATAATGAAGAACTTTGCGAGGCACCTTCTTTGATGCTTTATCGGTTCAATATCTACTTATTTCACATTGTGGGCAATCATTTTCTAATGCATATTGTCCATAATATATGATATGATCATTAGGAAATGCATCAATAGCCTGATAGTCCATTCCAATTCCTTTCATAATCATGGATATTTCTCGATATGTGCATGGCAAAATATTTGACGCCGGTAATAGAACATCACCTAACAATCTACACAATTCTAAACAATAAGTCAATGTAAAAAATATTAAGCATCAATATATCATCCAATATATCATCCAATATACTAATTTACAAATTAGAAAACAATATCAATATAGGAAAAAATTGAATCTTTTAAGTATTTTTGAACATGCAAGAATAAATAATTAACAAATTAAATACCTTAGTATATGTGTGAGACATGTGTTTGATAAACCATTCAAAACCTTCAGGTTCACCAACAACAATATAGCAGATAAAATATTTGTTGTTGAGCCTTCATAAAGAGGTTGACGTGACTTCTCGAGTAGAGGATCAACATCATGACTATCATCCTGCTTTTCCTCATCCATTGGAGCAAATGTGTCTTGGTATGTATCTCATCTTCCTGATTTGAATCACTAACTTTATCTCCATCCATAATCTTCATTAATAACTTGATCAACAACTTCAATATTCTGATCTTGAAGTTCATCTCCCTGTAAAGTAGTATTTCTGCTAGTACTTGGCAAATAACTCTCTGGAGGTCGACATTTTGGGGGCATTGTCTATATATTTAAAAGAAACGTAGAAAAGTTAGTGTGTATAGAAAATATAAAAATCCCGATAAGAAATATTACTAAAATTCATGACATACTGATTATTACAGAGAATACATTAAATATTGAATCTTCTTACCAAGGGACGATATTCATAACCCCCTTCGGCTTGCCCCTTCTACCTACAATGTTTTTGGGATGTTGTTATTAAAAGTCTTCTTTTTTTCAAGCCTCTGCAATCATAGCAAGGGCAATAACATTTTTCATCGCCCCTCGCCTCTAATGCCTCTCTTAACAGAGCAAGATTCCTGTCATTTTCGTTCATTGTGACAAATCCTTGTCCTGACAAGTAATTGTCTTACCTACACCATACCAAACATTAATTTGTCATTTTTTTATATTTTAGCTACTCCTTTCGATTATGATATGCTTATTTACAATGACCTACAATCCTCACAATTATTTCTTTTAAGACATTTTGACATGCCTTTTTTATTATTATCGATTAACTATTAAGATAGATATGCTTCAATTTGTACTATAGAGTATTGTGTATTGAATAACCATGGAAAATAATTACACACCATTTAACGAAACTGGTCAAAATTTCTCAAACTTGAATCACTCGACACCATACACTAGACTCTAAGTTGTTTTGTAGACAAAATGTCAATCTTTGAAATTCACCACTAAAAAAAGAATGTCAACCACTTGTCATCCACAATTGGGTTGGGTTGGTTTAAATTATGACGTGTTGATTTGCATCTACATACAATGGTCACAATTTTATGCTACTTACAGTGGTCACAATTTATTTTCTAAGACACTTTGGCATGTTCTCATTTTTCATTGTCTAACTAGTAGATTTCATCATGTTATCGTAGATTTCGCCATGAATTTTTTATATTTTAGATACTGATCCTTATTAATAGTGTA
The DNA here is from genome assembly GCA_900067695.1 of Picea abies. NCBI lineage: Eukaryota > Viridiplantae > Streptophyta > Pinopsida > Pinales > Pinaceae > Picea > Picea abies. Next base: position 19,548 of record CBVK0100767492.1, on the reverse strand, counting down.
TAAACAAGTTACATCAACTACAAACTAGAGTTAATCACTACATCTAAAATTGTGTGTGATTATTAAAAATTTAGAGAAACAACATCACATATCAGAAAAGGGTATGTGGAATCTATTGGGAAAGTTGAAACAAATATACTTTATTTATATTGGAAGACTATGGTATATAATCATAAGTTCATTTGTTAAAGGTTCTTAGTCATAAGCCAATAAATTTAAAGGTGGCTAACCATAAGCTAAGATGGTTGAAGGTGGTTAGTTAAAAGTGATTGTTATGTGCCTAATCACGACATAGATAACATCTTTATAATAAGGTCATATGTGTACAAATGTTTTCTTTATATAACAACGACATATATACCTAACATAAGTTTAGGGTTAGTGCTTATGTATCTTATTAGTCCCTGCTAAAGCAGGGAATATAGCAATCAATTACAAGTCAAAATCATTTTGACTTTTGTAAATTTACAAAAAATTTAACAATGTTTTATAATGTTTTCAATAAATATTTATTAATGAGAATTTTATATATAAATAAAAATATTTTTTTATTTTTAAATATTCAAAATTCTATTTTTTTATTGGTCAAAAACTCTAAAGTGACTAATTTCCTCTGGGTGGAGGTGACAATTAACCACAAAACTAAAAAAATTAAATTATTTGTTTTTTAAAAAATCCTCAAATAGCCACGCATTATTTAAAAGTACAAATAATGATTGATGTTACCCGCATTCTATGTGTAGTAAATGTAAGACTACACTTTGGATTTTGAGACTTTGTTTCATCTCCCAATGAGTTGATGAGTGCACTTTCTCCACCATCCATATGTACACACCCGATCACGCCAACCATAACATTTAGCCTCGAGTTTTGTTTTGCATGCTTAAATAATGGAAATTCTCGTACTTTGTTTTGCAAAATGTACAGACCCGATCACGTCAACCACAATATTTAGTCTTGGGTTTTGTTTTGCATGCTTAAATAATGGATGATCTCTCGTACATTAATAATTATATGTAATATCAACAAGCTATCTTGTCACTAATGCCAACCTACCCATTATTTATTACAATATGTTGAGGGTATCAAAGAATTTATGCAGAAGTGGGAAATGTTATTAATATTTCTCTTAATATATATGCATAAGAGGGAAATGCTGAGGATAGCAAAGAATTTATGTGGAAGAAGGAAATGTTACAATATATTGCAACTATTACCCTTATTGTTATAAACATGAGTTTCCTCCCTATCTTATATATACCATAACTTATCATTTATCAATATAACAATCAACTTCAATATTTTATTCATGGAGATTTCTTCCTTCATTTAATTCAATTAGTAAGTGCTAGCCAACCATTAGGTGTGTAAGTATCCCAACCATTATTGTCATTGTTATATTGTTTTCAATTTATGCAAGTGTGATCCCTTTTGGGTACTAGGGATGTAACAAGTGGTATCAAAGATTCAATCAATCTTTGTTGGTGTTTTTTTTAGGTCTTAAAAATAAAAGAGAGAAGAAAATGACAATCAATTACTATCATTTCACCGATTAGGGTTAAGTTTCAAGAGCAAATCCATATCTTTATCAATGAAAAGAGAGAGAGATTATAGCTACAATTGAAGGGAAAAGGATATGTGGATTCCATAAACCTATAATATTATGGAATCCACATACCCTTTTCCATAGAATATACTAACTAGATACAAAAAACAAAGACATGAAATATGGTACTACACATATAATATATTATCAAGGAAAAAACAAGCTACATGAAATTTGGACATTTGAACAAAAATTTACTAGTTAAATGAGTACATCAATAAAAAATAGCATACTAACCTTGCAAGTTCAAAATATGAGCTATGTAGATCAAGAATTGGATTTGTTCAACCGGTGGGTGACAGAAAAAATAAACAGCTCAAACAAAATCCAAGAAAAGTGTCGCAACGATAGCAATTGTGTCACAAAGTCTCTTAAAGTCACGTATATATAGATCAAATAGTCAGCTAGCCGTTAACACCGATCAATGAGATAGGCAAAAGTTTTGTCACTATTGCCATGAAAGTTCATTGTTATTGCCACGAAAATCCCAACTAGGTTAAAATAAGATTTTCATGGATATTGAGACGAACTTTCGTGGAAATATCGACAAAAATACTGCCCTGTTTAAAAAAAAGATGAAACTAGTGGAAGCGTGGAAACATTTCGTGGAATAATCCGCCCATATGTAGTAGTGTAGAAATATTAGGCCGAAAAGTTTGGGTCTGAAGATAGATGATAATATATTTGTACCATATGTAGTCAGAACTGATCAGAAAGAGGGATTCGTCAAGTAAGGAATCCTCTGCCATAGTTTCTGTATCAGTAGAGGTGTAACATCCCCAAAAATAAATTATTTTCAAGTCTGAAAATAATTAGGAATTTATTTCCATTTTTGGTAAATTTGAAATTGGAAAATTATTGTCATTTATGGAAATTTCAAATTTCAAATTTAGTTAGTTATAAATTATGATTATGACCATTTGGAAAACAATTGATTTGACCCAACTAACTCTTTGGCTATGACACTTGTAAGAAACAAATATTTTTATATTTATTGTTGATGGACAAATGGAACAACCAGGTTGAAATCAGCTGACCATGACTCCATGAGTGGGGAACATGTTGGAACTACCTCAGGGTTGAATGTTACAAGTTCAAAATCAAGAATTTGGCCATGGGAAGCCCCTAAAAATTAGGGATTTGGAAAGCTACGAAAATTCCCCAAGGGGAAAAGACCTAGGCACAAATTCTTTTGTCATATATAACATCTGGGAGGAGATATGACGCTGCCTAGTATGCTGGGGAAAATAATTATCTCTTATTGTTATGAACATTATTTTATGAGTGTGAGGCAAGGAGAATTTTTCTGAAACTGAAGGACCATTGCTAAGGAGGAGTTTTGGGGTTCTCCCTCATGTCTTCATGGTCAGGCTACGGGGTGAACTGAACAAGTAGATTGGTTATTCTGTTCTAAGGTTGGGAGGAAATTGGTTGTTCCATTTGTTGTTCGACAACTGTTCATATATTTCTATCTACTCTTTCTCTAGTAAAATGTTATTTGAATTTATGGCCGATAGAATACATCTGTTTAAATCTGGATGAATTGTTCTATTTATTAAATTACTGATGGAATGGAATGAATTGTAGGATAAACCCTTATAGTTTAATTGTATGCGTTGAGTAAACTTTCTATGTATCTTAGCTAGAAATGGAATTTAATTATGGAAATATATTAGGAGATACATCTAAGTTAAATAAAATATCATTTCAGTTCTATTCTAGAAATCCCTACCAAATATGTGAATCATATACATCTAGATGTTGAGTTCTTCAAGTAAACTTTAGACCATGCAAACGCTAAAAAAAATTCTGAAAAGTAAAAATGAGATTTAAATATATATGTATAGACATATCTTTGTAGGTTATATAAGCAATACTTTATTAGATCATGGAAATACCAGACAACGCAAGTGTCAAACGAGACTTAGAATAATTATCCGTATATATATATATATATAGTTGATGTACAGGATGTTGCATAATATATTTCTGCATATGATTTATTCATACATAAGATTTCCAATACTTGGACACAGGAGAAATTCAAGCAAATCTTCCATTGTTAAGACTACACAAATAATCAATGTACAGTTTAGTTATTTCCTTGTGAACCGCAAAGAGGTTATCTGTTTTCTTTTAATTTATACAATTCATAGTGCAGAGAGTATTTAAAATAAACCACAGTATTTGTATGGCAGGAAAGACAATTGTACATTCCATTAACAAAATAATTAGAAGATCTATATATCCATAGGATCATATCCAAATAGTTATAAATAGAACACCCGAAGATATAAATAACATCATCGAGACCCCAATTTTGAATCCTTCAAGTCCAAACATTAAAATTGAAACCCGAGTAACTTTCTTGAATAAGGCATGGTCCTGATCCGTCGCTACGACCATATAATCCCTGTATGAAATTTGAGACGAAGTATTAACATCAAATAGAAGCCAGGCAAATTTAGCATTGAAGTTAAATTAATTAAGACAACAAATATGTCCTCATACATGGTTAATACTTATATTGAAGTTATCGCAGGTATACTCCCAGTCAGAGTTGTGATCCATCGACATACCGAAGGGGGGAGGAGTGAACTTGAAGATTCTGATGGGTACCATTGCAGTGAAACAGGGGGATCCCATCATTAGATGTGATAACCAACAAAGAAAAAGAAAGGAATACTAACTTATTTCACAACTGTAAAATGGATCGAACATTATTCAAATAAGGAAGATCAATAAAATACATCATATAGTTACTACATAGAGTTTCCAGTCGAGTCACAAAGAGTACTCCGAAGTATGGCCCTCATAAGAACAAATTCTCCCAAAAATCTTTATAAAGGAATTGAAATCAACACAGAATACTTGGGTTTTTCCCTTTACACAATGATGGTACGACAAGCAAATTCAAAGATTTCAAATCATAAGGTAGTATAGGGTAGGATGTTTATACCAGAGGCATTTTTCCCAACTCAAAACTACAGACAAAGTTATGGGATGTTAACCCACCTTTTTCTCTTAAACATTTACGGACTGCAGATAAGGATACGGGTTTCAATCAAGTTACACCTAGGGTTAAGCATACATAACCTAAGTTAAATATCATGTAATAACCATAGGAAGTGTAATGCATTCAGAACTGAGGACATGTTCGAACATTGATATTATCCCCTAAATCTCCACAGTTTTGACATGAACCACAATTAACAAAATCACAGGCCAGGTGTCGAAAACATTTATTTTCCAAACGAAAGAATGCCGATATACACGGGAGATGAACCTGTTATTATTATCATGCTCTGTTATGAAAACGATTCACGACAACCATCGAGGGGTGTATGCAGAGAATCAAGAGAATTTCATGAAGTTTAAATAGAGGTAAAAATCCCCATATAGTCTTCATGACTATTTTTTTTTTAAACTGAAATAAAAACGAAATCACACTTATAATGCGTAAGGGAAGGACCTTCCCTCAGAGGTAAACCTAGTTCCAAATCAGGATTTAAAACCCTAGAAAATCCACGAAGTATGTAGGCAAACCACAAATTAGACAGTGGGTCATATCAAAGCAACGAAATATCAGGAAGACACAGGAAAAACAAATGCATCAATATCGGATGGCATAACCACAAATGACGTAGAACGAACAACCCAAAATGTAGTATATTCAATAATGTTATTATAGCCAAAATAGAAGAACTGACATCCTCACTACCTTTGACCTTTTCGGTCCAGAAAACTGTCTACGGGTTTTTCAAAGTGAAATATCTATCGCAGAGTACCAGGGTTTGGGAAGAAGACCGAAACAGAGGTTAAGGTCGAAGCCATGAAAAAAACCTAAGCAATGTCAAATATAATGCCAATTATTAAAGGAAAAATAAAAAAAAACTACCACCGAAGTCAAGTGAATAGCACGATCATGAACCTTGAAGGTAACCAGTTCACATTAGCAACATAGGAATTCAAATACCAATTATCAAAGGACACTTACCTCGCAAAGGGTTTCCAACCAGATTTCTCCTAACGTTTCATTCGCCAGAATGAGCTCTAATTCACGAATGCTAACCATGCCACCAAGATGAATAGTAACAAAGGTAGTCTCACAGTGGTTTGCATAAATGAAAAGATATGAAAGGAATAAAAAAAAAAAAAGTAAACCCTCTAGGGAGCTGAGTAATGGCGATGGGTACAAATTGTGTCGAGGCCATGTGAAACATGCAAGGTGGAAAAGACGCAGTGGGCTTGGAGGTCAAGCGATGGATAAAGGAGTATGCCATAGGATATATTAAATGTCGTGGGTATAGACATTAAGACCAGACATTGTTACCTCTATAACTTTATTTATTTCCATATTTATGGTGAAGTACAATTACAGACTAGTTAGGGTTTAGTTGCACATCACTGTTGTTCTAGTCATGCGATAACTCTTAACTATCGTCTTGTTAACACTTAGGCCAAGTTAGTTTCCTTGGGGTCGTTCGACAACAAGAAAACATACAATTTCCGCTTGTGCTAGTCACAACCACCATTTAGTTAATACTTATGAGCACGTGTGTCATATACTTATAGCTATGATAACTTTATCATAAGGATCATTAAATGGTAATATAATTATACTATGGATTGCACGAATGGAATAGAAGTCCTATTGTATAGAATTACTTTGTGCAAATAGAATGAAAGACCAAGGTGGATACATGTCTTAGGCAACAGTTTACACCGTCACTCTTGTGGAAGGTGGAATCGATATTTCCATAAATAAATTATGTACATCTATATTTATATGAAACTTACACCTTTGTCAAGAAGCAGTAAGAGTAAAATATGGATGCCAAGGAAGTAGTAGGAACTTTCTGTAGTAAAGTTAATGATTGCTCGAAAGGTTTCCACTTTTAGACAAATGATCAATTCTAGTGACCCTAAATAAATAAAAAATTATTTGGTAAATTTGGGAAAAATTACATATTGTATCAGAGCAAAGGTTACAACACTTGGACTTTAAACATGGCCAAAATATTTTCTTAGCACATATTTATTGTTTATGTAAAACTAACAAAACAATTATTATTACAAACAGAAAAAATTTATTTCTGTTGTTATCATGGCAACATAGAATGAAGTAGACATTAGACTTGAGGAAAATCCTGAGCAAAGGCCTCCTGAAGAATAGAGGCAGAACAGTGACAGAAGTTCACCTACCGAGGTGCTAGAAACTATGATAAATCTCATTGTGGAGATGTAGGTTTTCAAAGAAGACAATGACAAACTGAAAAAAGCACAACAGGAACAACAAGAAATAAATGAAGTTCTTCTGCGAAGCATAGTGACAAAGAATATCCCAAAGGGTGATAACCGGGAAGAAGAGGTCAGTAAAAGGGCCTCCAAGAATTCTGGTCCTAAAGAAGAAAAAGGGGACATCTCTTTTGAAGGTACACCTTCAGCAGAAGACAAAACAAAAATAGGAATACAAAGGAAACAAGTGGACCATATTGAGGGAGAGTTTAAGAAAATCAAACCATCTACCTTTGATGGGGAATCTAGAACAAGGGAGGAGGTTGAAGCATGGTTATTAGACATAAAGAAGTATTTCTAGATATACAACTATTCCAGCAATATGAAGGTTAGAATGGCCATCTGGAATCTGAAAGGAAAAGATAGCATATGGTGGCATGACCTAAATTTGGCCAAGGGCCTAAAGGAAAAACAAATGGAATGATCGTATTTTAAGAAATAATTTAAGAAACAGTATCTATTTGAAATTTACTATGAAAGAAAAACCAAAGCGTTTTATGAGCTACGACTTGGTCAAATGGCTATGGATGACCTGATAAACAAATTCCTAGAATTATTAAGGTTATCCAGGAAGACAAAGTAAAAATTCAGCGGTTCCTAAGTTGTTTACCACGGTCCTATAAGGACAGAATCGAATTCGACAACCCCAAGTCCTTAAGTGAAGTTTTCTGGAAGGACCGAATGTGTTACGACCAATACAAACAATGGTCAGAATTTTCCAAGGCTTGGAAGGACAAGAAACAAGAGCGAATGAACCAGCAGAGGAAGGGATATCAACCAACCCCTTTCCGAAACGCAACAAATATTTTTCCAAGGAAATATTTTCACTCCAATAACTAGAATACCCAAGGAGGTGGTAAACCCGTTAATATGGGAACAAATAAGTTTGGGGACATCCCCAGAGAACTGTTAAAATGTTGGGAATGTGGAGAACCTCACTTAAGGAGGAACTATCCACGTTTAACTTCAATAGCCAGGACTATGGTTCACAACCTATAGAAAGCCTCTACAGTGGGAGATATAGGCAAAATATTACATCATATCAATGCAGTTGTGGATGGATGACAAGTTGATCACCAGTCCACTGTAGTGGAAATTGAAGGTAAAATTAACAATACTCGTATTTCGCTTTTAATTGATCTAGGAGCTACATTGAGTTATATCACTCCTGGTGTAGTGGATTCAAATAAACTTAAGAGAACAAGACACGAAAAATCTTTGTTAGTACAACTAGAAACAGGAACAAAAAGAAAAGTATCTGATTTTATTTCTGATTGTGAGTTATGTTTAGGTGGTCAAAACATAAATATAAATATGAATATACTACTGTTAGGGTCTTATGACATAATTACCAGAATGGACTGGTTAGAAAGGCATAAATAAGTTTTAGATTGCTATGAAAAATCACTCAATTATAACGACAAAAATGACACTGTTAGAACAATACAAGGTATACAAATACCAGTCTCAATTAGGTAGATTTCAGCTATGCAATTTAAGAAGTGCATGAGAAAGGGTTGTCATATTTATGCCATCCAAGTTGCAAATCTGTTGGAAAAATAAAATAAACCTAGATTGGAGGATTTTGTCGTCTTGCATGATTTTAGAGATGTGTTTGTTGATGAGATACTTGAATTACCCCCAAGGAGGGAGATAGAATTTTCTATCGACCTACTGCCTGGTTCGACCACCATATCTAAGGCACCCTACTGAATTAGTTTACCATAATTAACAAAATTAAAAATTCAACTACAGGAACTATTTGACAAAGAATATATCAGACCGAGTGTTTCACCATGGGGAGCACCATTCCTTTTTGTTAAAAAGAAAGATAGAACTCTGATATTATGCATCAATTACAGACAATTAAACAAAATGAATGTTAAGAACAAGTACCCCTTACCTAGGATCAATGATCTGTTCGATCAAGTTAAGAACAAGTACCCCTTACCTAGGATCAATGATCTGTTCGATCAAGTAGGTGGGGTAAAGAATTTTTCTAAATTGGATTTAAGACTTGGCTATCACCAGGTTAGGATAAAAGATGAGGACATAAGTAAAACAACATTCATAACGAGATATGGACATTACGAATTTGTTGTTATACCATTTGGTCTCACTAACACGCCAACCACATTTATGCGTTTAATGAACAACATTTTCAGGTACTCGGACAAGTTTGTTTTGGTATTTATTGATGATATCCTAGTATATTCTAAAACATAAGAATAACACGAAGAACACCTAAGGATATTTCTGCAAACTTTAAGAAAACACAAACTATATGCTAAATTCGATAAGTGTGACTTTTATCAAAAGAAAATACAATACCTAGGACATGTAATATCTAAATAAGGTATTGCAGTCGATACTGAGAAAATAAGAGCCATCATGGAATGGTAGATCCCTAAGGACATAGTGGACATCTGGTCATTCATGGGAATCACCGGATATTATTGTAGATATATAGAGGGATTCTCCAAGATTGCATACCCTATCACATCATTACAAAAGAAGGGAACCAAGTTTAAATGGTCATAGAAATGTCAAGACAGTTTTAATAACTTAAAGGAATTGTTAACAACCGCACCCATTTTAAAGGTAGCAGACCCAGACAAAGACTTCACATTCTGTGTGGATGCGAGTATAGAAGGTCTGGGTGGTGTCCTAACTTAGGAAGGGAATGTTATTTGTTATGAGTCCCAAAAAATAAAGGAGCATGAACAAAACTACGTCACTCATGACTTTGAGTTGGCAGTTGTAATACACGCCTTAAAGATGTGGCAACACTATATAATGGGCATAATTTTTTTCTTATTGACTGATAACAAAGATGTAAAATTTTTGTTTAGTCAACCAGACCTTAATGCAAGGCAAGAAACATGGATGGCCTTCTTGAGCAAATTTGAATTTGGGGTAAGACACATAAAGGGTAAGGAAAACAAGATGGTTGATGCTTTAAGTAGAAGAGTTCATGGGTTGTTTGAAATAAACATTAGTAGGGAAGAAAGCGATCTTCAACAGAGGATAAAGGCTATAGGTAATAATGATGAAAATTACACTAAAACAGTGGAAAATTTATGAAATAATATAGAAAATTCAGACAAAACAGATCTGAGTTTGGATAGAAATGGTCTAATCAGATTTAAAAACAGAATATACATACCAGATTCGGCTGAATTAAAGTTAACATTTTTGGACGAAGTACACAAGAAACCATATTTTGGTCATCCGAGATACCAGAAAATGGTAACAAGACTAAGGAATTTATTTTATTGGCCTAATATGAAGGGAAAAACAACAGAATACTTATCTAAGTGTCAAGATTCTCAATAAGTGAAAGATGAACACCAACATCCAGTTGGCCTGTTGTAGTCCATACTTGTGTCGGAATGGAAATGGGAGACTATATCACTAGACTTTATTACAGGTTTGCCTAGAACTAAAAAATAGAATGATTCAATTATGGTGGTAATCGATAAGGTTAGTAAGTTGTCACACTCTATTCTCGTAAAGTCTACTTTTAAAGCTATTAACATCACTGAAATATTCATGAAAGAATTTTTTAGACTGCATGGTATTCCTAAAATGGTGATTTCGGATAGAGGCATAAAATTTACATCTACTTTTTGGAAAGAATTGTTTGCAGGGTTAAATACTAACTTGAATTTCATCACAAGTTATCATCCACAAACGGATGGGCAGACCGAACAAAAAAACCAAATCGTGGAATATATGTTACGCATGTACGTAAGGACAAAACCAAGAAAGTGGGAAGACTACCTACACNNNTACGCATGTACGTAAGGACAAAACCAAGAAAGTGGGAAGACTACCTACACTTGGTGGAATTTGCATACAACAATGGTTACGAAACATCAGCTAAGATGAGCCCCTTCGAAGTATTGTACAGAAGAAAGTGTACGACTCCGATTAGTTGGGATAACCTAGTTGACAGAGTCATGGTGGGACTAGAAATGCTCCAGGAAATGGAGAGTACGATCAGAAAAGTACAGCAGAATTTAAAAGAGGCACATGATAGATAGAAAAGTTACACGGACTTGAAAATAAGACACTTGGAATTTCAAGTGGGAGACCATGTCTATTTAAAATTCAAAGCCTGAAGAAGTTCACTAAAGCTAGGAAAATGTGCCAGGTTGGAACCCAGGTTCTGTGGTCCTTTCGATATCTTAGCTCGAATTGGACCCGTGGCATATCAACTTGCACTTCCTCCCAATCTAAAAATTCATAATGTATTTCATATTTCTTTGTTAAAGAATTATGTTCATGACCCTACTCATATGATTGATTGAAACTTGGTGCAGGTGGAACCAGAAGGCGAGTTCCAAGTGGAACCTCGATGCATTCTGGACAGGAGAGAAATAAAACTACAGAACAAAGTTGTCGCCCAGGTAAAAGTGCAATGGAAGCACTTTAGTCCCGAGGAGGCCANNNNGAGGCCACTTGGGAGTTGGAGGGAGATTTGTAGAAATCTCATCCAATCATGTTCTGAGAAAGGGACGAACATTGAGGACAGTGTTTTATTGAAGGGGGAAAGGATGTAACATCTATTGCCATTTATGGAAAATTATTGCCATTTATGGAAATTCTGAATTTCAAATTTAGTTAATTATAAATTATGATTATGATTGTTGGGAAAATATCTGATTTGACCCAACTAACTCTTTGACTATGAAACTTGTAATAAACACATATTTTTATATTTATTGTTGATGGACAAATGGAACAACTGGGTTGAAATCAATTGACCATGACTCCATGAGTGGTGAACATGTTGGAACTACCTCAGGGTTGAATGTTATAAGTGGAAAATCAAGAATTTGGCCATGGGCATTCCCTGAAAATCAAGGATTTGGAAAGCTGCGAAAATTCCCCAAGGGGAGAAGACCTAAGCACAAATGATTTTGGCATAAATAACATATGGGAAGATGCAGGACACTACCTAGTATGTTGGGGAAAATAATTATCTCTTGTTGTTATGAACACTTTTCTGAGTGTGAGGCAAGGAGAATTTTTCTGAAACTGAAGGACTATTTCTAAGTAGGACTTTTGGAGTTCACCCTCATGGGTTCATGGTCAGGCTAGGGGGTGAACGAAACAAGTAGATTGGATGTTCTATTCTAAGGTTGGGAGGAACTTGGTTGTTCCATTTGTTGTTCGGCAACTGTTCAAATATGTCTATCTACTCTTTATTTGGTCAAATGTTATTTTAATTTATGGATGATAGAATACATCTGTTTAAATCTGGATGAATTGTTATGTTTATTAAATTACTGATGGAATGGAATGGAATGAATTGTAGGATAAACCATTACAGTTTAATTGTATGTGTTGAGAAAAATTTCTATGTATCTTAGCTAGAAATGGAATTTAATTATGGAAATATATTAGGAGATACATCTAAGTTAAATAAAATATCATGTTAGTGATATTCTAGAAATCTCTACCAAATATGTGAATCATATACATCTAGATCAGTTCTTCAAGTAAACTTTAGACTGTGCAAACGCTAAAGGAAATTCTGAAAAGTAAACCTGAGATTTAAATATATATGTATAGACATATATTTGTAGGTTATATAAGTAGGATTGTATTAGATCGTGGAAATACCAGACAATGCAAGTGCCAAATGAGACTTAGAATAATTACCCGTATATATGTATATATATATATATATATATATAGTACAGGATGTTGCATAATCTATTTCTACATCTGAGTTATTCATACATAATATTTCCAATACTTAGACACATGAGAAATTCAAGCAAATCTTCCATTGTTAAGACTACGCAAATAATCAATGTACAGTTCAGTTATTTCCTTGTAAACCACAAAGAGGTTATCTGTTTTTTTTTAATTTATGCAATTCATAGTGAAGAGACTATTTAAGCTAAACCACAGTATTCCTATGGCATGAAAGACAATTGTACATTCCATTAAAAAAATAATTAGAAGATCTATATATATCCACAGGCTCGGATCTAAATAGTCATAAATAGAACACCCGGAGCAATAACAAACATCATCGGGACCCCAACTCTGAATCCTTCAAATCCAAACATTAAAATTGAAACCCGAGTACCTTTCTTGAATAAGGTATGGTACAGATATATCGTTGCAACTGTACAATCCCTGCAGGAAAGTTGAGACGAAGTACTAACTTCAAATAGAATCCATGAAACTTTAGCATTGAAGTTAAATTAATTAAGACAACAAAGATATCCTCATACATGGTTAATACTTATCTTGAAGTTATCGTAGGTATACTCCCAGTCAGAGTTGTGATCCATTGACATATTGAAGGGGGAGGAGTGAACTTGAAGAGTCTGATGGGTACCCTCGCAGTGAAACAGGGGGGTCCCATCGTTAGATGTGATAACCAACAAAGAAAAAGAAAGGAATACTAAATGATTGCACAACTGTAAAATAGATCGAACATTATTCAAAGAAGAAAAATCAATAACATACAACATATAATTACTACACATAATGTCCGGTCGAGTCACAAAGAGTAATCTGAAGTATGGCCCTTGTAAGAACGAATTCACCCAGAAATATTTATAATCGAATTGAAATCAACACAGAATACTTGGGTTTTTCCTTTACAAAATGAAACTACGATAAGAAAATTCAAAGATTTCAAATGATAAGGTTGTATAGGGTAGGATGTTTCGACCAGAGGCATTTTTCCCAACTCAAAACTACAGACAAAGTTATGGGATGTTAACCCACCTTTTTCTCTTAAACATTTACTGACTACTGATAAGGATACGGGTTTCAATCAAGTTACACATAGTGTTAAGCATACAAAACCTAAGTTAAATATCATGTAAAAACCACAAGAAGTGTAATTGATTCATAACTGAGGACATGTTTGAACAATGATATTATCCCCTAAATCTCCACAGTTTTGACATGAACCACAATTAAAAAAATCATAGGCCAGGTGCTGAAAACATTTCTTTTCCAAACGAAAGAACGTAGATATACACAGGGGATGACCCTATTATTATTATTGTTCTTTGTTATGAAAATAATTCATGGCATACATCAAGGGGCGTACACAGAGAATCAAGATAATTTCAGAAAGTTTAAATAGAGGTAAAAATCCCCATACAGTCTTCACGACTGTTTTTTTTTAAACTCAAAGAAAAATGAAATCACACTTATACTGCGTAAGGGAAGGACCCTCCCTCAGAGGTAAAACTAGTTCCAAATCAGGATTTAACACCCTAGACAATCCATGAAGCAGGTAAGAAAACCATAAATTAGACAGTGAGTCATATCAAAGCAACGAAATCTCAGGAAGACACAGGCATAACACACGCATCAATACCGGATGGAGTAACCACAAATGATGTAGAACAAGCAAGCCAAAATGTAGTATATTCGATAATGTTATTATAGCCAAAATAGCAGAACCGACATCCTCGCTACCTTTGACCTTTTCGTTCCAGAAAATTGTCTACGTGTTTTTCACAAGTGCAATATCTATCGCAGAGTACCAGGGTTTGGGAAGAAGACCGAAACAGAGGTTAAGGGAAAAGCCACGAAAAAACCCTAAGAAGTGTCGAATATAATACCAATTGTTAGAGGAAAACTAAAAAAAAACTACCATTGAATTCAATTGAATAGCACGATCAGGAACCTTGAAGGTAACCGAGGCACATTAGTCACACAAAAAGTCAGATACCAATTATCGAAGGATGCTTACCTTGCAAAGGGTTTCCAATCGAGGTTCTCCTAATGTTCCATTTTCCAGAACGAGCTCCAGTTCACGAATGTTGGTCATGCCAGCAAGCCAAATAGTAACATAGGTAGTATCACAGTGGTTTTCATAAATGTAGAGACAGGAAATGAATGAGCAAAACAATAGTAAACCCTCTAGCGAGCCGAGTAATGGCAATGGGTACAAACTGTTTCGAGGCCATGTGAACCATGCAAGGTGGAAAAAACACAGTGGGCTCGGAGGTCAAGCGATGGCTAAAGGAGTACGCCATAGGATATATTAAATGTCGCAGGTATAGCTATTAAGACCAAACATCGTTACCTTTGTAACTTTATTTATTTCCATATTTATGGTGAAGTACAATTATAGACTAGTTAGGGTTTAGTTGCGCATCACCGTTGTTCTGGTGATGTGATAACTCTTGCCTATCATCTCATTAACACTTAGGCCAAGTTAGTTTCCTTGGGGTCATTTGACAACAAGAAAATATACAGTTGCCCCTTGTGCTAGTCACAACCACTAGTTAGT
Source organism: Picea abies (assembly GCA_900067695.1). Classification (NCBI taxonomy): domain Eukaryota; kingdom Viridiplantae; phylum Streptophyta; class Pinopsida; order Pinales; family Pinaceae; genus Picea; species Picea abies. The sequence continues at coordinate 4,363 of CBVK0100767492.1, read as the reverse complement.
TAATACTTATGTGCACGAGCGTCATATACATATAACTATGATAACTTTATCATGAGGGTCGTTAAAGGGTAATATAATTATACTATGGATTGCACGAATGGGATAGAAGTCCTATAGTATAGAATTACTTTGTGAAAATATAATGAAAGACCAAGGTGGATACATGTCTTAGGTAGTAGTTCACACCTTCACTCTTGTGGAAGGTAGAATCGATATTGTCATAAATAAATTATGTACATCTATATTTATATGAAACTTACACCGATGTCAAGAAGTGGTAAGAGTAAGCTATGAATGCCAAGGAAGTAGTAGGACCTTTCTGTAGTAAATTTAATGATTGCTTGCAAGGTTTCCTCTTTTAGACAAATGATCAATTCTAGTGACTGTAAATGAAAAAATAATTATTTGGTAAATTTGGGAAACATTACCAGAGGGAAGGTCACATATAAATTCGGAAAAAACAAAAGACTTCTTTGACTTGGCACATTCAAAATCCAAATCAAATTCCTAGAGAATAACTATCCAATTAGAGTACTTTCCCGCTAACAATTGTCGAATAAGGATATGTTGCATGGGGTTGCAATCGGAAATGACCCTGGTTCTGCGTAATAATATGTAGTGACGAAAACATTGAACAACTTGAACAACTTCCATGACCAGTTTCTCCACATGTAAATATTTGGTTTCGATAGTCATGAGACTCTGACTCAAATATTATATAATATGTTCATCGTGTGAATCATCCTCTTGGACTAAAACCATAGAAATGGTAGAGTCAAAAGAAACTAAGTACAGTAAATAATCTCGACTATAGTCAGGTGGAGAAAACAGTGGTGTATGGGTTAAGGTGAGTTTCAAAGCTTGTAATGCTTTGGTCGTATTGTCGTCCTATACAAAATCATAACCTTTCTTAAGGATTTGAGTAAATCCTTTCGTTAATTCAGCGTAGTTGGGAATGAATCGACATAAAAATTTTGCCTTCCCATGCAAACTTTGGAGTTGGTGTAGTGTGGAAGGAGGAGGCAAATTAAGAATATCCTCAACCTTTAAGGGGTCTACTCGAATCCCATGTATAGATACGATAAAACCAAGAATTCATCTAGATTCTACACAAAAACATATTTGTGTGGATTCAAACGTATGCGATAACAACGACAGCATAGGAAAATGGCCTGTAAATGTGTCGGGTGATCTTGACGACGCATGGAATGCATCGGTAGATCGCCTAGATAGGGTTGTACAATGTTCTTAATGTAATGAAAAGTGTAATATATAGTGCGTTGAAGAGTCGCGCCAACATTTTTGAGACCAAAAGGTAGTTTCTGGTATGTGAAGGCCCCCAAGGGAAAATAAAAGTAGTCTTATGTTGATCCGCAAGTAAAATATTGATTTGATTATAGACGAAGAAACCATCCATCAAGGAGAATATTTCACTCATAGCACAGTCGTCAGCAATTTGTCCAACAAAAGGGGTTGGATAATTGTCTTTGGGACAAGCTTTGTTTATATCCCTATAATCTACACAAATGCGGATCGTGCCTTGTTTCTTGTTTACCGGAACAATATTAGAAACCCAATCGATTAAATCTATAGAATAGACAAAGCCAGGTTTAAGAAGTGTTTCAACTTCAAGCTTAATAGTAACAGATTTGTGTGGATTTACTAGGCAAAGTCTCTATTGAACGGGTTTAGCATTCGGGTAGGTCTTAATCTCATGCACAACAATATCAGAATCAATACCATGAATTTCTTCATAACTCTAGGAAAATATTTCATGGAATTCTTGGAAAATGGATTTATAAGTGCATACCTCATCAGTAGAAAATGAGGCACCGATTTGAACATTTTCCATGAATCCAGGTTTAATCGATATGTCAAGAGGAATGGTAGGTGAAATATTACTGAAGTTCCCTTTATACAAAACATCATGTGTAGGCTCAGGAACAAAAGAAATAACAACGACGGTGGACGGAGTCGAAATCCATTGGTAACTCTCTATGGTCTCATTCTCTAGGAAGAGAATAGAACGATTATGCCCATCGTCCCATGGAGTATCTTCCATGGACATGCTTTTCATGATCATCTCATCAGTAGGAAATATCATGTGGACTAGATCAGGAGATGTATCACCGAGAGAAGGAGGAGAAGGAGTTGTCGATTGAATAGCTTGATAAGTTGATTCCACCGGACTTAAAGGCATTTGGTTACCATAACGAAGATAGTCACCAGAGCTAGGTACTATCCATGGGTCATAAGACTCATGGGTTTCATGAACAAAGGTTGATATCATGTTAATTGAGGTGACAAAAGGAGGAGGAATATCAAGTGGTGGAATAGGAAATGTACCCATCAATATTGAATCTTTTAAAAGACCCACGTTGACATTATCCTAACCAGAAGGTGTTTTAAAAATAAAAGGTATGTTTCTAGTACGTGAATCAGAATTAAAGAAGGTCAGTTGATCAACAATAATGACATTTTCTTGGTGTGGAAAACGTAACACATGGAAAAGTGTAGAAACAATTGCGTGCATGGAATCAATCTAGCTATGGCCAAGTAGAAGGTTGTAATCAATAGGTGCATCAAAGACCTCAACCTCGACATTAACTTCTTTAACTTCTAACATAATAGACAACGAAGGAAGAACATCGTAAGGTTTAAACCTTGTACCATTAAAATCTTTAAGATTATTGTGCGAATCAGTAAGGGTAGAAGAGCCAATATATTTCCAACAGGTAACATACATAATGCAAGTCGAGGCCCCTTCATCAATAATGGTTCGAAAAATATTCTTATTTTCCACAACAACTTGGATCTGAAATGCTAATTGAGAAGGGAGCCTTGGAATATGATCTTCCAAGTCAAATATTATCAAATTATTATCGGTAAGATCAATTCCACTAATAGTCATTAACAATGTCTTTCATTGTGTAGGAAAAATTTGAAGGACTTCGAGATCCGACATCGCAAAGGGTGCTTGTGGAAGGTCTTCTACAATATTGTAGTTTTGGGTAGCATGTGTGTGAGGAGTAAATGAAGACTTTCAAACAAATCCCTTAGGAGGAGGACGAAGAAATATATATACGTTCAGTCATTCAAGATGAAGAGGACCATTTGGAGGTGAAGTTGGGGGAGGAGGTTGAACCAATGGAGGTGGTAAATCATCATCTCTCTCTTTCGAAGGAGAATAATCTTTGGCTTGAGTTGCAACTACAATTTCATTCTCATTGGAGTCACCAGTAACATAAGGACATAAGACGTGGTAGAGAGAGAAGGTTGGTCATGAATGACCAATTGGGTATGTTGTTGAGAAGGAAAAGGTTGTGACAAGACAACGGGTGTAGGAGGTTTCTCGGTCCCTTGCAGGAACTTAGTAACCTCAACTAGTCGTGGAAAATATTTCGTATAATGATCCTCACTACATATAAGGCAAGGATAACGCGGTTTACGTTTTTCCTTGTCATCAACAGGTTGTGTTTTGGTTTTCTTAGATTTATTATTATTATTATTGTCCTCTTTATTCCTACTCTTCCCTTTCTTTTGATTTTTACCAGTAGGTGTAGATTGAACCGAATTAAATTCAAAGGTTTTACCGAGGGAAGGAGTTGGGTTAGGATTATTTTGTACATTATAGATAGTAGACTTGGAATTGGTATTACTGTCCTGTTTAGACTGAGTCTTAGCTTGAAAAGCGCCAATCACACCATCAACAGCATGATAAGCTACTGGAGGTGTTGGGGTAGGAGCCATAGATGGACGAGGAGCATCTGAAATAAAGTCATATAGTGTGCTCGTTTGTCAATAAACCAGATCTAGATATTGAGCACGACTAATCTCTTACTCTTCCATGAGGACACCACTCATGTAAACATCACGAGCTATAGGCCCAGTGAGTGACTTGGTAAACCACTCAACCAATAGTTGATTAGGAAGGGGAACTTTGATTAAGTATCTTCTCCTCCTCCACTCATGGATATGATTAGAAATATGAGTGGAATAAGATTGTTTAAATGAACTCAAAATTTTAGTTCCTGTCTCATATTGAATTGGCAATTGGTAATGCATTAAGAAATCCATGGCTAGGGTATTGAAGTCAATAAATAATCCTTGTGGTAACTCAATATACCAATTGGCTGCCAAACCTGTGAGAGTTCATTGGGAAATTCATAATCTTATAGAGTCATCCATCAATGAGTTAGACGAACACCAAAGATGGAAATTCATGACGTGATTATTTGGGTCTTCTCTTGATCAATCGTCAAACTTAGGAATGTCAGATGGTAATTTCGCTAGTATGATGGGCCAATAAGGAGAATGAAAAATAGGATCATTCAAAATCCTAGATAAATATGGTAAATCCAAA
>CBVK0100767471.1:0-13583 GCA_900067695.1 Picea abies | reverse complement strand
TAAAGAAAGGCTTATAGGGTCTTTTGCCTTGGTTTCCTTCCCCTATGCTTCTTTTCATGCCTATAATCTCATTTGATAGTTTCTTGACCATGCGTTGTAGATCTTCTATATCTCCATTACCTTTGTCGGGAGTTTGTTCATCCGGTTTCCCCGACGGTCTAGTCAAAAGGAGTCCTCTTCTATGAGGGGGATGGATTTCTTTTCTCACTAGAGAAGCCTAGCCTTCTTTACATCCTTTCATCTGGAATTCTATCGTCTTGGCTTCTTCAAAATTCTCCGCAAGGGTTTGCTTGGTAGCTTCTTTAACGAAAATGGAAATAGAAGCCGAGAGCGCATTGGCATAAACCTTGATTTGCAACTCTTGAGTTGGTTTCACTGCGGGCTGAAATTTGTTTAGGATGGTCGTGAATCTTTGATTGAAATCTTTGACCCTCTATTTTGAGGTCATGGTGGTTTTGAACAGATCAACCATCAGGGCTCATGTAGTAGTTTCTTCCACAAATTTGTCTAGAAAATCCTTTTGGAATTTAGTCCAGCTAGTTATGGATCCTACTGGCAAATTAAAATACCACGTGGAAGCCGAATTTCAAACGTGTATGGAAAAAGTATAAATACTACATCTTCATGTTGAAAGTTCATAAGCCTGATCACAAGTATGAATTTCTTGATGTGATCTTCAGGCAAACCTGAAGTTTGAGGATCATACTTGGGGAGCAGCTTTTTCGGGTGCCAGGGAAGATTATGTACTCGTCCAAGGACGGCCACAGTGTCTTCGACCAACCAATGTTGGTTGTGTTGAAGTGGAACTTCTCTTTCCTCCCCATGACCATTGTTCCCTTCCATATCTTCGGAGTCAGAGTCAAACTCTTCTTCTTCCAAAAATTCGTTGTGTTCAGAGATGTCGCCAGCTGGTGTCTCGGGTATTAGATCAAGAGGTTCCTGAATTTTGATAATCGCAAAATATATTAAGTCTTCGACGGAGTGTACAAAAAATTCATCGGGAGTGCTGACTACTAGTCTAATTTATTTTTTTCTTTGAGGGAGGATGGGGGTGAAGGACAATGCACCGATTTGTCGGGTGTAGGCTCTGGTAATTCGCCTAAATTGATTCACTTCCCCATGAGGGAGGGCATAAGGTATTTCAGGGTGAAGAGGTTCTTCCTCAGAATGGGGTGAGTTATCCACTTTTGGAGTACTCGGTAAACATGGTTTGTCTATCAGATGACTAGCCATGCATGTGGGCCATTACGAATCTGTAGGTTGTTTGAAATGTTATATAACTTATATATTCAACCATTCATTCTCAGGCCCTCCTTCTAGCGCCAATTCTGTTGATGTGACCTAAATCCCCTGACTCAATAGCAGGAACCAAACACGCCACTGAGGCTCAATTAGAATCTGCAGCGTTTGGAGTGGAATGGTTCTCTAGATATTACGATCTGGACGAATTATCAATGGGCTTTGTGTTTCTTGTTGAAGGCTCTTCTTTCAGTTAGGATAGTTCTTTTTTTGTATTTCTCTTGGGTGGGGCTGGTATAAGAGATGCAAGCTAGTATAAACCAACTTGACAAATAATAGGATAGAATATTTAACTGGTGGGAAGAGGTCAAGCTTGGGATAACCCACTGCTCAAACATGCAGACAGTGGTTCTATGCCACAGGGCCTAGTACTAATACATTAACCAAATGAGCATCCAACTATTGTCTAAGAAAACTAATTAATAGAAGAAAACACATACATAATCAAGATCATGATAAGAAAAATGATTCATCTACCATAACATTCATCGCATAACAACACAATGATTTATCTTCATCATTAAAGCCAAGAACATCAAGACATTACACCAGATAACTTGACAATAGAATTAATTGCTCTTACTCATTTACTACATCATTCATGGAACAGGAAAGGAAATAATTCTTCTCCAACTCCAATCACATACATCTAATGAAAAATAACTTGTCTCTAGTCCAGAAGGACTTCTCAATTCATAGCAGTCTCAAAATAATTATCAACAGCCAAAAGAAAGAGTTCTTACAACAACCATCGACCCCTTGTTTATTGGTCAATCTCTTTATTTATAATATAAAATTTAACTGTAATTAATGGCTAAATATAGTTTACGCCAAACAAAAATCACCACGTGGCGTGATCATGCAACATCTTCTTTAACATTCCACCTGAGATGTCTCTTTAAAAGGGTGACTTCTTTCATATTCAGACCAGTTGATGAAAAAAATCTTCACAGGTTTGAGACGATGAGGATCTGTGTTGTTCCATTGAAGTTGCATACTCTTCTGATATCTACTGCATGTGTTCGGTACTTTTCCAAATTGGCATTCAGCTGTTGCATCATAGCTCGATATTTGATCAGGTATTTCACAAACAGTTGTACTTGTCTTAGCTTCGTATCGTCTATCTTCGCGCATCTTTCAGCTCACAACAAGTCTCATTCAGTGGGTGTCTTGAGTCGATAACTGATCGGGGATGCCGCACTCGGAGAGCCCAAAAAACCTTTATTATGCCGACATTTCAGCTTCGATGTTCTTTTTGAATCCTTCGGCGTAATCATAGGATGAACTTTGTTCGGTAATTGGGGAGGTTTCTTTCCTGCAATTTAATATGATGGAGTTTAGCGATTTCAAAGTGAATCATGATAAGACGTAAATAAATTGAAAATACTAATATGTACTTGTGTAGCTCGCTAGTTTCAATCATTTAATACTTACTTGATCTCAGTCACTCCTTCGAATGATTTGTGATGACATGGCCGAAGCCGCTGCTCCTTTGGTTAAATGGAATTATGTTGGTGCATCATGAGGTGGCAAATAAAGTACAACATTATGAATGTTTTAAAAAGTCATATTAATTATTCGACCTTTGGTGCCCAAAAGAGACATCAAAGGCGAGCGTGCGCATGTATACTTCCCAAAGGTTTAGACACTATAAAATGAAATCCGTTAAATGCTTCCAGAATATGCATCATTAAGCGTGGAAAAAATCATTAGTCGAATAACAGAGGTCTGGAGCAAGGTCAGGAGGATCATACCGGATGTTACCTGTAACTTTGTTTGGCGGCGTTTACATTCTCTGGATTGCATCCACCGAACAACTATGGTGCATTGAGTCTTTAATCACCATGTCGCAAGGCATGAGTGTCTTATTGGCATGTTCTATTTCACTCCTCTCTTTTTTTCTATAAATTTAGGGAGTTCTAGGGGAAAAATTATGCTCATTCCAAGCTTATATTCTCGTGGCTTCTGGTATGCTGAATTTGTCTTGGTAAAGTCCTGTATAGATTTCCTTCGTCACCTGTGGATGAGTGTGTCTCTATATTGTTGCACAATGGGATCTCCTCTAAACATGGGACAGGGTCCACAGGGTAGTCGTAATGCTAGGCCTGAGCCCCAACATGCCTGGGATTCTTTTTGGTCAACTTCCCAAGTCTTTGAAGGCCCAAAAGGAGGTTCAAGTTTTGGCTCAGAGATGGTGTCGGTGTCCTCAATGGAGATCGAAGTTGAAAAGGGTGCGCCTGAGGAAGGAATGCTTTTAAACGCGCCTACTCAGGAGCCTAAACCATGGAGAAGAGGGAGGCCTAGAAAGGATACAGCCAAATGGGAGGAGACCTGCCTTTCGGCTGAGTTGGGTGCACGTCTAGCTGTTGAGGAGTTTGTGTAACTTCCTCACTTGTCAGAGCCAGTTGGGATTATCGACAGAAGAGATGGGAGTTGAAAGGGAAGGGGAAAATAATTGAGTGCTCGCGTCAAGAGTCTCATTCAACAGTTAGAGCGGGCTAAACTTGCGATAGTCGAGCTCTACCAAGAAAATATAGAGCTACGACATCAGTTAGAGGCAAAATACCAGGGGATACCGACGTCGCAAGGTCATGCAGGAAACACAATTTGGCTTCAGAGACAGCTCTGGGAGCCCAGGATACAATTGTGTAGCTGTGTGAGGCGCAGCATGCGGTGGAGGAAAGGAACACGGTACTAGGCACCAGTAGTGCCCTGGGGAAAATTTCACATGTAGGAAAGACATAATGGGTGACCCTGCGCCTTACATCCTCCTGGGTGTCGCTCTGGACAAAATTTCCCTTTTGTTCTTTTGTTGTAAAGGTATCCTTGGTTTTACTGCTACCGGGTCGGTTGGTCACGGCGTGGATTAGTTGTATGTAATCTGAACTTGGCAGGAGCCCTTACTATTAAACATCAGAAGTATTTTAAATGTATCAAGCTTTCTTAGAGGCAGTTACTCCGTGTTTCTTATCACAAATTATTATTTCGCACATATTATTAAATCTTGCAATCGTTATAGTTGTATCGAGGTTTTGTTGATAAGTTTTTGTTTGTGAGATGTCTGATATCAATTGATGCTTACGTGGCATTATCAACCCTGGTCCATTAAAAAATAATTAATTATAAAAGGCATCTATCGGTAGGTAAGTATCTTACTTGGGACTTTGCTTGTGTCAACGTATCAGGGGTTAAATATCGGTGGTGTCACTCTTCCCTTTGTGCGGAGCATACTATTATCTCTTTCTGTCAAAGACGATTGAATCGGTCTTCGGCAAAATCCTTTTCAAGGTTTATGCATAGGAAATAATCATTTCATCATCCGACATCAATGAGGGTCGGCACTCGGCTCCTTTGACGCCCCAAACGATTTTCGCCACCATCATCTTCCACCGATGCCGAATTTCTCTTGTGAGTCGGGGAAAATCCTGGGTCGTTGATTCCTTGAGTAGTCGTTAAGTATTTTAGAGTTAAGATGATTCTTCGTTGTATGTTCAAGTGAAATTTTAATCAATTAAAATGTGAAACATATAAGACAAGCGAAGGATCGGTTTTATGCCGAGGCAAAAACAGTTCAAAAGTAAAATAAAGGGTGGTAACCAAAAGGAAATGGTCATAGAACTTTTAGGGTGTGTTTAGTACTCAACAGGCACTAATATTAATTGTAAGGTGACATTAGTTAGGGCATGTGCCATTGATTCTAGAAAGGCACCATTGAAGGCATGAGGTGAATATGTTAGCATGGGGATGGAAAAGGAACATAAGGAAACAATGTTAATTAATCACCATCGAAGGTAGGTGGAGAGCGTTGAGAAGAAGGAAATTTCATGGAAATGAAAGTGACCTTATAGCTATAGGCTATAGGATTCAACCACCAAAGATAACCTCTTAGGGAAGATATCAAGGGAGGGGTGACTAGTCTCAACTAAGGAATTCCATATTGAATTCATACCTACTCAAGACAATGAACTAAAGGGAGACAATCAAAGATGAATAGATCAAGGAAATAGGTGTTCAATAATAGAAAATATAATACAAGGAAGAGAGAAAAACCTTTCCCTAGGCATCTTAAGGATAAGGTAAATAAGACACATGAATAATAAAGATATGATAGTCTATGATTAGGGGACGAGAAAAATGGAAGGGGGGGAGAAAACAAGGAGAGTAGTTGTTACCCTAAGAATATCAAGGTGATAATGGAGGAGAAATAGATGGGTAGGATGTGTAGACCCTGTGATAAGGATTCTAATGATATTTCCCTCAAATATACAATAGGTTTGTAGGATGTGTAGAATATATGCAATCATCATTCAGGTTGTTGTTGAGATCTTCAAATTCAAGGACTAGCCTAAATTCTTATTTTTTTGCAAATTGTTTGATTCATGTGTCTATATTAGTGTATTAATTAACCTTTATAAACTTATTGTATTCATCTCAAATACAATTGACCCAATTGTAGTTCAAAGAACTAGAGTGATTGCAAGCAAAGTAAGATACAAGATTCATTTACATGATCTAGGTTCCTATTCATGCACGCCTTGCCTCTAGCTTGATAAGGTTATACAATTCATTGCAATGAAAAACATTGTTGTTAATATCTAAGTACTCAACAAGCTTCATTGGACCAAAAGAAAACACGATTCAAAAATCCATCCTCTCCTCTTTTTAAGAAAACATGATTCAAATACATCCTCTCCTCTTTTTAGTCCTTGCAAGCAAGGACTATAGTAATAACCTCATGTGAATAATTCATATGTATAGAACATGTAACAAAAAAAAATTTAACTTATGGTAAAGTCATAGAATTTTGTAATTTTCGCCATATTAATCTTTTCTTGAGTTGTACAAATTGTGTAGTTTTTAGTGTTATTCTTTGAGGGGGCTTGATTAAACTATATAACCCTTCTCTTCTAAGGTTTCTTCTAGAGATAAAAAATGGAACAAGGCATGAAATTTCACAACCCTCCACTTAGATTAAGTTAACATTGGTGTGGAAGTTGGCATTGTGTAGGTGGGTGTTAATGCTATGTCATGTGGTGGGTTGCTTCTTTCATCTTCTCTAAATGAAAAATAACTAAACTTTGGAGTAGTTATTTTATGTGGTCCAATTTTTTGCTAAATTTCATGTACTCTTTATGTCTTGGGAGTCCTAGTTTGGAATGAAGTAGAACAAACAACCCCTTCATATATAGGAGTGCACCAATAGCAAGAAAATGGAACACGCATCGACCTCCACACCATGGACAATATACCATCTAAGAAAATCATTGACAAAGAAATGGCAAATGTGGCTAGAGTCCTCTCAAGAGTAGGAAGAAGCAGAGATGATATGGCATTGTGGATTCATGGTTCTAATGTATGTTCAAAGGATATAGGATCTCAATAGGATGAGTCGATGGAGGAGTCAAAAGGAGAGGAAATCCATGAGTATGTCCTCAACAATAATACTCCTCCATTATCACCACTACAAAATTTATTCATTATGGAAAAACTTGAGAAAATCGCACATGAACCTATCCTCTATTAAGTGATGAATGGAGCACATGGGTAGTATAAGGTCAGGGTTAGGTTAGAATAGGTTTATTGGGCTTTTATTTTAGGAATTTTTAATTTTTTTTGTAAAATCATGGGAAATTCTGAGGGCATTGTGCATTCAAGGGTTTTTATCAGTATTCACTCGGATCGAATCAATGAAAAAATGCTAGATAGCATTGAAATAAAGTCTAGGGTATCTTAAAGAACGCTTCCCTCCTTGCCCTTGAAAGTCTCGCACTTAAGTATCGGTCTCGGTCTTGGATGGATCTCGATGGTCTTGTGCACAACTCTCGATCTTATTCTCGGATGGCCCTCAGTCTCGGTCTTGACCTTCTATCCCAATCACATTTTCACTCACGAATTGCAAAATGTAGACCTTCTAGTTGTATTTTTAAAAGGCACATTGGTTAATTTGTTTTGTAAAATCACAGGAAATTCTGAGGGCACTGTGTATTCAAGGGTTTTTATCAATATTCACCCGGATCGAAAGAATGAAACAATTCTAGATATCACTGAAAGAAAGGTTAGGCCGGTAGCTTAAAGAACATACCAATATTCTTTCCGTCCTTGCCCTTGATAGTCTCGCACCTCCTTGCTCGATCTGATCGGTCTCGAATGGACCTCGATTAGAGTATTTTCCTCGACAATCTCGCGCCTCCTTGCTCGGTTTGATAGATCTTGGATGGTCCTCGATTAGAGTATTGTCCTCGACAGTCTCGTGCCTCCTTTCTTGGTCTGATTAGTCTCGGATGGCCCTCAATTAGAGTAGAGTAGATATAGAAAATATTTTCCTTGGATGGGCCTTCTTTCTTGAAGAAGGTTAAGGTTATCACTACCAAGGAAATAAGAAATTTATTTGAATTATGTTTCCTCCACTATCAATATGGTTGTCCCCCTTAAATAAATATCGCCTTAAAGAAAGCCCGCCTTACCAAAGCATGTCTCCTCAAAGCGTATGGGTGGCCCTCGACAGTCTCATGCCTCCTTTCCCTCGACACTCTCATGCCTCCTTGCTCCGTCTGATCAGTCTCGGATGGACCTCAATTAGAGTAGAGTAGATATGGAAAATATATGCCTCAGATGGGCTTGCTTGCTTGAAGAAGGGTAAGGTTATCATTGCCAAGAAAATAAGCAATTGATTTGAATTATGTTTCTACCACTATCAATATGACTGCCCCCCTTAAAGAAAGCATGCCTTAAATAAATCCTGCCTTACCAAATCATGTCTCCTCAAAGTGTATGGGTGAACAGGTAGATTAGATATAATTATTTGAGTAGAGTCATTTCTACATTCGCATATTAAGTAGAGTAGATATAGAAAATGAGAAATAATTATTTGAATTAAAGGATTTTAATATTTGTTTTTTTAAATTGTATTAAGAATAGATATTTACTATTTGATTTTTTATGAAGGGGTAATTTATTTTAGTAATTATCACTATAAAAATTATGAAACTTAAAATCTTTGAAATAATTCAATTTTTTATAATGTGTTTTTGATTGAAGGTTTGGAGTTGTTCTTCTTTCTTTTTGTCTTTATGTGTGTGTGTGTGTGTGTGTGTGTGTGTGTGTATACACACACTAGAAGGAGAAGAGGGGGAGGTTAGGTATAAATAAGGTAGTGTTTTATTAAGGTATTTAGAAGGGAATATAATTTAGAGTATAAGTCAACTCCTAACTATATCAGTCATCTACAACTAGAACTCAACTTACACTCTTAGACTCTATAAACTCTAACAACACAAAGGTTATAACTTACATTTTCTGAGCTTATCATGGGCTTGATCATACAGTAAAAAAAGATCACCTTCATTGTAGTGGCATAGTCAAGGACAAACCGTCATAGGAAGTTGGATTTCCCTTGGAGACTCTGCAACTTTCACAAAGTTTTAGGTGGATAAATTTTAGAGATGTCACGAAATTTCAAAGGATAAACGGTGGGGGTAGGGTATGTATACCTCTGTAGACTTTAGCATTCAAATGGTTGTGCAGATGGGGTCCCTTTTCCCAAAGACAAGGGGTCTCATACACCAATTTGGTGTTTGGATTTGTCGCGACCTTAAAATTAGATTATTGTTGTTGTTGGTGGTGGTGGTGGTGATGGTGGTGGTCGTGTTGTTGGTATTATTATTATGATTACACACATACACACTGTGTATCCCTCAATGTACTTGTTTGGAGGGGGGGTCACATTTCTAGGCATTCCCATTTCTAAAACTAATACATGTTTCAAGGTTTCATTCAACTTAGGTTGAAAGATGGGAAAATAACCCATACACATACAATGAAAAGCCTCTAGATAAAGAAATAGAGAGTATGTTGAGGTCTCCAACTAGGTGGTACTCAAAATGGTGATAGTATAATGAAGATCAAGAGAAATTTTCTATGTTTGGAATGAGAGCGATGGAAAACAGACTTTGGATAAGCAATGAAAGGAACAACACATACCCAAGTGGTTGTTATAGAAAACCCATGAAAAATTCCACTGGTTACTCAAGTGAACACATACCTAAGTGAAATCCTAAAATGAGTTCAACCTTTCTTTTTTTTTCTCAAAATCCACTTTGAATGTGGTGAATATGGCATTCTCCATGGTATCCAACTAAGTAACTAAAATAACAACTTAAATATAAGGATCCAAAACAACATTGAACAACAAAAAACCTTTGAAGATGATTCAATATCCATGTTGTTGATGTCTCATTTTATGGTTGTACTCCTTTGTCGGTACAAAATTTCTCATATACTTAAAATTGATTAAAGACATCTTGTATATCATTCTCAAAACAGAACATATCCATCAAAAGTTCAAAACATCTTCAAGTCATCCTAATCCTTCAAGGTTCATAAGTGGTTACATCAAATCTAGTTTGGATGTTACTCCAACGCCCTTTTATGGGGCCCTTTAACATCACCATTGGAATTTTTTACACCTCTTCAACATCAATAGAAAATAAATTGAATATCCATAAATCTTAAACATGTCATGAAAAAAAACTCCCATAACTTATATCATCATATTCAATATTATTCATTTCCTTGATAACAATGCCCCTTTTACTCGGTGCTTCTTCACTGAGGGGATATTCCATGTGTCCTCTTCTTTGGTAACATGGGAAAAATCCTCATATGTTTGGCTTCAAAGCTTGCGTATTGTTCTATTTGGTTTGATAGACTTCCCTTTTATGGATTTCACTTCAAATTGGTGATGATAGCGATGATGACAAATACAACGATGGATAATTTCATCTCCTTCACAGTTAGGTTATAATTTTTCCGTTTGATTGTTGAATTCTTTGTGTGAGTCATATTTGAATATCAAAACCCTCATATACCATCAATTCATGCATCTACTATAACCATGTCAAATTTTAGTGCATGTAATCACAAACTGAAAACATCTCAATGTTGGCCCCATTCACAGGTCACTCTGTGCAGGGTCAAATTAAAGAAACCATACAAACAATATGGTTTATTGACTTGCGCAAATTAAAGGATCTATCAAGCAATATGGTTTCTTGACTTGCACAAAATCATGCTTGATACACCACTTCTATTGAAGAAATATAAAGGGCATTTTGATTCTTACAAGTCCAAGTGACAATTTTAGAACCAATACTAAAAACATTACCTATAATAGAATTATGATCTAATGGTCACTAACCGGCCAATTGGAATCAAGGAAATGAAGCAACAAAGGACTGAAGGGTACTTAAAGGTAGTGGTTTAAAGTTATCCATGGGGTACTTAAAGGTAGTGGTTTAGTGTGTGAGGCACACATAGTACTATTTACATACATATATGTGTGGACCAAATGATCCCATTTCCATGGTTTCCTTATGACCTACAAAATGATATATTTACCCAACATCTTAAAGTATCTATATGGAACATAATTTAGTGATTGAGTGTGTGATGTACACATAAAAATAGTCATACACACTCATATGTGGACCAAATTCCATCCCCATGTTCTCCTTAACTGCTAATTTTCTTATAGGGGGGTTTACTCTGTGATAAATTGGTAAATTCGTTTTCTTTTACATGGGAGAGGTACAAGGTTCAAATCTTTATTCCAATGTTAAAGTGGACACTCATGCCATGTTAATGTGGAGTTGGAATTCATATCTCTTAGTTGATAAATAAAATTTGTTTATACATACCAAAAAAAAGTCTTAAAACATAATGGATATAATTTCACAAGTGTTATCAAATCTCTTTCCTATGCCAACATGTGCTTGAATTTTAGAGTTTTTTGGGATAGAGATGTTCTCTAACATATTTAAACACAAAGTTCTATATTTTAATAGGTAAAATTGTGGTCAGGAAGCATACACGTAGGGAATACAAGTGGAGTAATCTAGTTGGACACCCTTATACACCTCTATTAATACCTCGACAAGTAGTATCGCATTGGTTACAGACTTGATCTTCCACATGCAACATAGTTACCAACCTAACGAGAAATATGACCTCAAAACTAGAACTCTAGTGCTAAAAACACATATTTTTGTGTTAAAAATACTAAAATCAACCCTAAATTGAAAGTGGTTCAACCGGTGGCACCCTTTTTTTCTTGGGGTTAAAATTACAATATTTTGCAACCACGGCTTGTAATGTTGCTAACAAAATCCTTAAAATCAACTACCAAATCAAAAATTGGTTCCATTAGTAGCACCCCTTTATCTTTTTGAGGTTAAAATTATAACTTATTTAAAACCATGGCCTTAACAACCAATGTCAAATTCCAGTGCATACAGAAACAGTTTGAAAAAAATTCAATGTTGGCCCCATTCATAGGTCATTGTTTCCCATGTCTAGTCATAGTACAATGTCTTTTCGTTGTTCCTTTTAAAATTCATTCGACAGTACACACGTTCCTGCATCTAGTACTACAAGGACATATTTTTGTGGTGTTGATTAAAAAATGAATGAAAAAAGAGGTATTTTTCATCATAACTATGACACACATACATTGTATATACAATGGAAAACTTGAAAGAAAAATGAAGAAAGGATGATGCAAACTTAACACTTGTGCCAAGCTATTTGCACACTTTGAAATAAAAATAGGGTTTATGGTTTACATGATGATGAACTGATGATGGAAACAAGTGGGTGTGTGAGTCAAATTTGAGTCTAGAAACCCTCCCATATCGTAAAGGTATGTGAATAGTCTATCCATGTCAAATTTCAGTGCATATAGAAATAGTTTGAAAAAAATTCAACGTTGGCCCCATTCACAAGTCATTGTTGCCCATGTCTAGTCATAGTACAATGTATTTCCGTTTTTCCTTTTAAAATTTGGTCAACAGTACACACGTTCTCGCATATAGTATTGCAAGGACATATTTTTATGGTGTTGATTAAACAATGAACAAAAAAAGAGGGATTTTTCATCACAACTATGACACGCATATATTGTATATACAATGGAGAACCTGAAAGAAAAATGAAGAAAGGTTGATGCAAACTTAAAAATTTTGTCAAGATATTTGTGTACTGTGAAAGAAAAATAGGGTTTATGGTTTACATGATGATGAATTGATGATGGAAACAAGTGGGTTTGTGAGTCAAATTTGAGTCAAGAAACTCTCCCATATTGTTAAGGCATGTGAATATTCTATCCATGTCAAATTTCAGTTCATAAAGAAATAGTTTGAAAAAATTTCAATGTTAGCCTCATTCACAGGTCACTATTTCCCATGTCTAGTCATAGTACGATGTCTTTTCGTTGTTCCTTTTAAAATTCGTTCGACAGTACACACATTCTCGCATCTAGTACTGCAAGGACATATTTTTATGGCATTGATTAAACAATGAACAAAAAAAGAGGGATTTTTCATCACAACTATGACACACATACATTGTATATACAATGGAGAACCTGAAAGAAAAATGAAGAAAGGATTATGTAAACTTAAAACTTGTGTCAAGCTATTTGTGTACTTTGAAATAAAAATAGGGTTTATGGTTTACATGATGATGAATTGATGATGGAAACCCTCCCATAGGGTGTGTGAATCAAATTTGAGTCCAGAAACCCTCCCATATCGTTAAGGCATGAGAATAGTCTATCCATGTCAAATTTATGTGTATACATAAACAATTTGAAAAACTTTCAACGTTGGCCCCATTCACAGGTCATTTTTTCCCATGTCTAGTCATAGTAAATTTATTTTTGTTGTTCCTTTTAAAAATCGTTAGAAAGTACACATGTTCCCACATCTAGTACTACAAGGAAATATTTTTATGGTGTTTATTAAACAATGAATGAAAAAGAGGTATTTTTCATCACAACTATGACACACATACATTGTATATACAATGGAGAACCTGAAATAAAAATGAAGAAAGGATGATGAAAACTTTAAACTTGTGTCAAGCTATTTGTTATAGCAATATTTGCCTCACCCTATGCAAATTTGCTCAGAAGGCCTTTTTTCATTTCCCTATGCAGACTTGAAGTACCTTTTTGCAAATCCCAGAGCTAAAAGCAATGTTTTTCCACATATACACACCCTAACTATTATACAGCATGTGTATATGTAGGTTGCACCATTACAACCCATGTACATTGGATTTTGTGCCCAAAATTAAAACATAGTGTCGGGTTTCCATGTCACGTCACGGGATCCATGATACTTGACCTTCCATATACTAGAAACATTCTGACTTGGCCCTTCATTTCCACTTGAGGGCCATAAATGGGCCATACCCAAGTTGTGGAAAAGAGGAGAAGAATTCAACTT
>CBVK0100767470.1:0-29181 GCA_900067695.1 Picea abies | reverse complement strand
AGAGGAGAAGAATTCAACTTTGAGAGAAAAGTTACTCTGGAGAAATTATTCACTTCATATTGAGTCTACACCCCTCTATCCTTTTAAGTCTAAACACATTGTTCAGCCCCCAATCTCTTTTCTACTTGATTGAGAACCTCATTGTCTCTCTTATGTGAGCTTTCCTTTGGTGGAGGATTGAAGTGGTGGAGGCCCAGCTGGAAGGGACATAGTTTCTGGGTTTTGGACTGTGCTGACATGGAAGTTTGTAATTCATTCACTTCTACTGATTACACTTTAATAGAAAATATAACATCCCCAGCCACTCATAGGTCGGGGTGTGCTACCTTCAAGCCCACCCTTGTTAAGGCACTCCCTAATGGAAGCCATAGAAAAATGAGTTCCTGAAAAAGGCACTCCCTGAAGGAGGCTAGGGGACCATGGGTTCCCAAATAAGACACTCCCTAAGGGAGGTCCTGAAATGATGGGTTCCTAAAAAAATTCACTACCTGAAGGAGGACAGGGAACCATGGGTTCCCAAATAAGGGTCTCCCTAAGGGAGGCCACAGAACAATGGGTTCCTATGAAAGGCACTCCCTAAAGGAGGTTGGGGAACCAAGGGTTCCTGAACAAGGAACTCCCTAAGCGAGGCCATAGAACAATGGGTTCCTAGAAAAGGAACTCCCTAAAGAAGGTCGTGTTGCCCTGATGGGGGTAACTATAAATGACCAAGGCTAAGGGGGGCTTTCCACGAGAAGTAATGAAACTATCTTGGTGTATCATTTTGATTAGGCCACGAGGCTGGTAATCACATGATGTTTGGGGGCACTAGACACAAGGTTGTTCTATAAGGGTTCCCATGAAGTGTATATTGTGAGTTGGTGTTGTGTCGAGAGCTAGGTATTATGGGACCAAGGTGGGAAGTGGTGTTTCCCCCTGTATTATGATAGGATAGTGGAAAGGTTGTTTCCAAATACCCAATATTATGGACCAAAGATAAAATAACAAGCAGTTTAATGTTGAACATCCACAAAAGAGGATCTGAAATAGTGTATCAGATCCATTATTTTGTGTGATATCTATTGGGGGGTTTGGGAATTTAAACTGTGTGGAAACATATCCTATATGGGCATGATTGGTCATCATGGAACTGGAGTCCCTGATATCCATATAAGTGAGAAGAGATTATCTTATTTGAGATAGAGTAATGACCTTATCAAGGGAGATAATATTAGAGGGTGAATTGATTGAATTATTAGGACCCTGCCAGAAATGGATAGGAGAACCTGGATGGAGGTTATCACTAGAATCACTAAAATAAGTAGTGGCCTCAAATAATTATTTGTCTTCTGGGAAGAATGTAGTTGAGAGTTCATGGTTTCTCTTGGGATTAGGGGAAGAAACATGCATGGATGCCCCCAAGGATGAATGAATCTACCCAGCCTCCAAGCCCAAGTGGTGAGGAGGTGGTTCTAGAGTCATGGGCTCATTTTTGAATGGAGTGAGTGTTTCACAACTAGTGGCAGTGGACACATAGTGCATGGACTAAATGTGAGCAAGATGATGTGAGATTCTATTATGAGAATCCTGAGGGGGGAATCAATGTAGAATATTTGATCAATGGTGATGATGTGTCCCTCATGTGGGAATATCATGACTCGAAAGAGTCAAGACACCAAAACATTCATGGAATAGATGAAATCATGACCCAGGAGAATATTGTAATCCACCAGACCATCCATGACAACAACGTTGATCAAAACGGTCTTACCACCTAACTCAATGAGGAGATTAGGTAAGATCCCTAAGGGGGAACATAGTCTACCATCAAAGGATATTAACTCATTCATTGATGGGATAAGAGTAGTGGAGCCTATTTGTTTCCAATATGATGAGGACATAATGCATGAGGATGCCCCATCATCTATAATACACTGATAAACTGTAAAGTTGTTAACGGTGACCTGTATTTTAAACGGGGTAGAAGATGGCAGTCGTGCTTGGATAAGTTGATCCCAATCAAGGGTGATGGCCCATGATGGGTGTGGATATACACTTCCATTTTCCTAACAAGGATAGGTTCTAGTATCCATTGTGGTACTAGAGGTGGAAGGGGTGCCCAAGGGTCGATATGACTGAGCCTCAGTCATGAGGTAGATTTGGTGTGAGGGGGAGTTACCCATGTGATTAGTCCATGTATGGGTGGTACATATATGCTTGGTTTGATTGTAGATTTGGCGGGAACTATTATTTCCCCCATATGTGCGAGTGTTTCCCCCATGCCATGGGTGTTGATAGTGGGTGTGTCTCTTCTTACTCCTTGTGAGTGGTGGATGACCAATATAACTAGGAGAGGGGGCCCAAGTTTGTCTAAATTGGGAAGAAGAGGATGGGGTCATATATGGTAGGTTTTGTGGTCCTACCATGGTGGTTGATGGTTGGAGATCTAATTCTTTAGTAAGAAGGGCTACTAGATGGGTGGATTGTTCTAGATAGTAGTGCCTAGTGAGGTGGACCCAAGAAAATATAATCCTAAAATAGTGGCACTCACAGGTGTGTGTGTGTGTGTGTTTGTTGGTTGTACTTATGTGTCAGCGAAATTGGGAACACCTCCCAAGATTGTGGGGAGGTTTTCACATGTATATAATGACGGGGATGTTGTGGTTCCCCTATGATTCTGGACTATTTGTGAATCTGTGCAAGTGGTAGTGATAAGAATAAATGAACAAGTGCTTTGGTAAATATGGACTATCTCAACAATGTTTTGAAAGCTATATGTAATCAATCAGTGGTAATCATACATAAAAAAGTAACAATGTAAGATGGTTTTTGGTTTTATCCACGTGGGGGAATATAATTAAATGCACATGTCCTAATAGACCTATCATCCTTCCTCTCAAAAAGCATTGATCCTTTTAAAAGCACCCAACAGTGGGGCATGAATCCACTGGAAGAGAAACTAGTGAAGGTATGAATAATCAGTTATATTGAGGGGTGAAGGGGTCATATCCTGAAAGGACTGGAAATATTTCCCAACAGTCTTTCAAAATATGATTAAGGAGCGATTGAAGTCCACAACCTCCACCTAGGTAGATAAAACCGATATTTGGCCACTAAGTCACCTTGATCAAGCACGACATTTAGATTTTCTTCCTCAGAAATCGGTCACAAGTTGGATTATTTCCAAGGGTTGGGTAACCCAAAAAGGCATGCACATAACAAACATACCTCTTCCTTCAACCCTTCATGGGTGTCTCCCTACCTTATGGTGTAGGAATGCTTTATTGGGATGATTTTGGTGTAGGATTTATTTGGATGCTTATCCCCAAAATCGTAACTTAAACTACCAAATTATTTTGTGTTCCTCATGTGGAGGTTAGAAGTGGGTTGATTATGTTTTTTTTAGATTTTGAAAGTGGGTTGTGAAGTTGGGGTCATGGGCCAACTTCGTTGATTAAGAGTGGTGTGAGCAAAATAATTTTTCAAACGAGTGAATCCCTTCTGATTCTCCCAGATCGCTTATGAGCACGAGGAGAAGAGCATACTATGGTTTCAAGTATCCAACAAACACCTCATGAATATGTGATGATGTGTGCAAGAAGTGATAGTGAGTAATGAATTTTTAATAAGTTAAGTGAGCAAATTTTGGCATGTGGGCATCGCTTGGTCCTTTACAATTGTTTCTTACTTCTAACTTACTAGATTTCACAAAACATCCTTGCAGAAATTGAGAAATCCCTAAGTAACTAGCATGGTGGACCTGTGGGTCCTTACTTTTGAGATTTAATCTCCCTAGAATGTTATCTAATCTAAGAAATATTTGAAAATATTCCTAGATTGTGAACATGTGGGCATGTGTTGGCCCTTACAATACTTTAAAATTCCTATGATTAACTCTAGAAATTTGAAACTATCTTAAGATGGTGTACATGTGGGCATGTGTGGGCCCTTACAATTCTTTGAGATTATGTTTCAAACACAATATAAGAGGTATTGACCTCTCCTAAAATGGTTGATTTAAAGGGAGATGAAGGTTTCTTCAAGCAATCTTTTTTTTTTTTATTTCCAATATCACACAAGGGAGCAAGGAAAGAGCATACTCCAAGATTGTCTCAATAGCCTTCTAGTCTCGAATTAATGTGATGTTTTTTGTAAAATAAAAGTTGTTAATGAAATTCAAGTGCTAAAATTTAATCCATCCATGTGGAAAGTAAGGAAGTAAAAGATGCAAAGGTTTTTTTTAGCCTCCCTAAATGTCTATGTGTGGTCTAAGTTATGTATGCAAGAGTGAATCCCAAGCATGTTTTTGATGGATTTTACAAAGTGCTTAAAGTAAATCTACACTACTTGGTGAAAATGGGCTTCTCAAGTCTTACAATTTTAAAAAACTTAGACTGATGCGCAGTTGAACAGAGGATTGCCGTGCATAGAGTACAAAGTGCACATTGAGAGACTTATGACAGAGTGCGTGACCACACAGACCGTGCGTATGTTAGGACCGAACCCACATGCACGTAGAGAGTTGGTGGGATGGAAATTTTGAATTGTCCCTCTCAAAAAGGAGGATAAATTATGTTGTATGAGGGTAAGGCTAGGTTGGTTCTTGGTCCTTCAAACAATAGAGAGTGAGAATACTAGCTCTAGGAGCTTACTTGAGGAATAATTGTGATTCAAATCCCCACTATGGTCACCAAATTGTTCATGGTATTTTGTCACAAGAGTGAGAAAAGAGAGTCCCTTAACTACCTTGGTAAGCCAACAAAGCAGAACAAAAATGTGGTTAGCAAGTTAGTGAACCTGCAAATTAGAAATAAAAATAAAAAACAAGTGAAGAACAAACAACACTAAGAGACAAACTAAACAACTATAAGAAAATGATGCGTGAAATTGAACAAATGGAATGGTTACCCAATAGAAATGAATCTTCGAATTGATTGCACCAATAGGAGAAATAAGGGACTATGAATCCCTTATTCCTCCTAAGGGATTTCTCTTTGATCCCTCAAAAACTAGAGCTACCACTCTCCAATGGCGAGTTTACAATGATGAAAAATTCCCCAAGGCTTAGCTTCACAAGAGGTGTAAACCTTGCACAATGCTACACTTGCTCAACCTATGGCTCAAGGGAAAGATGGCTTTCTCCAAGAGAATTTGAACAACATAACAATGATATGGATTTATTTTTTCCTTTTCATACAATGATCCTCTATTTATAGGAGGATGACAAGATATTTCATAACTAGTTTCAAATGTGAATGGGGAGGTCCTTGAAGGTACCTCCTATCCTTTCAGTGATTCCAAGGAAGAATTTTAGGGAGATTTTTGGGTATTGTTGATATCCACTTCATCCCAAAAGTGGTTGAGGCCCGACCAAAATCATCAATGCATCGTTTCTACATCTACGCGGGTTTGTCCATTGCCAGTTACATGGAGTGCACACTGTGTGTGCCATACACTATGTCATCATGCGCAGATGTGAATGCGTTGTCTCTGATGAATGTGCACGGAGTTTCAGGACCATTTTGCATATTTTTTTATTATCTTTTCAAACTGAATGTCATCATCCTATAATTATTGGTAATATGTTGTACTTTTGATGCATTTTTTTCATCCATTGTATGTATTTATCTGAGCAATGTTTTGGTGATAAAAATTGGCACAATACACATCTTCAACCCAGAAGTGAGGAGGAAGGTCTTTAGCCTGTAGAATACATTTATCCATTTCGACTAATGTCTGATTCTTGCATTCTGCAACTCCATTCTATTGAGGTGTGTGAGGAACCGAGCATTTCCAGTCAATACCATAACGAAGTAGGTATTCTTTAAAGGGTCAATTAACATACTCACTACCATTTTATGATCTCAAGCACTTAATGGGTCAACCACATTTCTTTTCATCAAAGGCCCAAAATTCTTTGAACTTCTCAAAGACAATATTTTTATTCTTCGGGAAAAAAACCCATGTGAAACGAGAGAAATCATCAATGAAAATCAAAATGTACCTTACACCTGCCAGTGAAGGTAAATTGATAGAACAAACATCACTCTGAACCAATTCCAGTAGGTTTTGCACTCCCTGCACTTGTCCAAAATCTAAAGGTGTCTGATGATGCTTTTCAAGTACGCAACCCTTACATAAACTTTCAAGAGGAAACACCCTCGGTAAACCAACAACCATGTTATGAGTTTCCAGTGCCTGTAGACTTCGAAAATTGAGATGTCCAAGTTTTTCATGCCAAATTTGACTTCTCTTATCAGTGTGAGAAATAAGTACATTCGGTTCAGATTCAGGTTGAGTTGAGTCACAGAATTTGTATAAGTTTTTCATCGGGTCCATAATCCTGTCAGCAACAATCAACTTCCCTTTCTTCAAATCTCGACCATAGAACCAATCTAGCCAAAATTCCACAATCTTATCGATCTGAGTCAACTGACCAATAGACAAAAAGTTGGCACTAAGATTTGGTACATGATAGACATCAAAAATTTTACCATGTCAACAAGCTACATCACCTTGACCAACAACATCCAAAGCAAAATCATCAACAACATAGATTCTACTTTCTTCAACTTTATTTAGTCTCGTGAATAAAGTGGCATCTTTCACCATATGATGATTGCACCCAAAGTCGAAAACCCATTCATTTTTCATAGTGTGAGACATCAAGGCCTAAGAAGTCATGACTTGACAGGTGAAATTATCAGCGGGTCAGTGAACAGTCGACATGTCTCCTTCAAGTCTCTTAACCTTCTCCTCTAAATCGTCTTGCTTCTTGAAGCATTTCTTCTCAACATTTCCAATCTTTCCATAGTACCGACATGTCTTCTTCTTTTGAGGCCATTGTGGTTGTCTCTGGGGTCCCTTATCAGTATATGCAGTTTTCTATGCAGAAGCATCATTCTGCATCTATTCCTGGAATCCATCTTTTCCTTACCCTTAAGAAAGTGGGCTTGGTTCTTAACACCAAGATTTCCTTATTCAAGAAAACTATACTGATTAGTAATCAAAAGTTCACAAAAAAATTCAAAGGAGTAGTTCTTAGCATCTTGCTCGTGTGTGTTCTAGTTGGTGCAGAAGGTTGATACGGACACATCAAAAGGTGTTCTCAAATTTATCAGGACCAAATAAATGAGTTTTCCATCCTTCTTCTTCTAGTTATCTCAACATTTTCTCAACTTCAACCGGAGTTCCTTAACACACACTAAATAGACCTCTATTCGATTTTTGGTCGATTGTCCAACCGAAAAGAATGTCGGCTACCTAACCGACTAGTGTGGTGTGTTGTTTGATTGCCCAACCAATTGTGTCCAAATGTAGGTCGACCTCTCAACCTACTGAACCTAGGAGATGTGTGATGAACCGTCAATGCTTCATGTTCCAACACTTGATGCTTCCCATGTTTCAATAACATCAAATGAATTTTGTGCTTCCTTTTGTTTTTCCAACTGTGCTTAAGCATGTGCAATAAATTGTAGCACATGTTCATGTTGATCCTTGATTTCATATAATTTGGTTTAAAATCATTCCTATAGAGAGGATAGTTTGCTAATTAACTCAAAAGCTTCTTCCTTTAATATCTATGAATTCTTCATTTTGATTTTCATTTCATTTAATTTGGAAAATAAATTATCAACTTGATAATCATGACTCTTGCTTAATTTCTCTTTCTCCTCACAGAAAACAACTACTTGTATGTCATGTTCATCTTTGACCTCGTCTATTTTAGTTGTTAATTGTACAATGGTATCTAGATAAATTTGGTGTTCTTCAACTGAGATTCATGTTCCTCTGACCAAATGGAAAATGCCCCTAAGGAATCAACAACTTCCTTTGCAAACTCTTCATCATTTAAATATGCATCATCCCAAAACTGCATTGTTTCCTGTATAATTTCCTCATGGTGCATTGTATTTCTTCTTTTAGTTCTCCTATTGACAATGATCTTTTTCTTATCATCAAAGGTGTAATTACCCAATGACATAACAGTGTCTTGGATTGGTTGAAGACTACCAAGGTCAAGAGACACTGGAGCTATTCTTATTGGAATGGAATTTATAGGGGTAGTATCAATGGCAGGAACAATAGGAACATCGGTTGAGTGAACATTTGCATTACGTGGATTGGTACTAGGCTCTACATTTACCCTAGTATTTTTCTCATGAGTGTTTGTTTCTTCTTGGTCTTGCTCTTCTTTTTATGTGGCTTTGCCTTACTAATTTTTTCTATCTGAATGTGTATCATATGTGGAAACATTGTGGTCATGTTTTGTCTTAGATTTGGATTTTTCATCCTCCTCTTAATCAACGTTTATTTATTTAATACCTTTTTTTTCATTCTTTTCCTTTAGAAATTCCTTTTTCCTCTCGAACTACCAATCTAGGAATTCTTGGATTTTGGAACTATTTCTTATTGCATGAATTCTCTAAGGCACTTCATGAAAACTTGTAGCTCTCTTAAAATAAATGTCAAATGGGTCATCTTCATGGTTGTATGGTTTTACATTCTTGACCATGTTGCAATGTTTTTTTACAATCTTTGTTGGGTCATATTTTTTGAAATACCCTTGGGAAAGCCAGATTCCTTCTAATTGATCAGCCTCCTTCTAAGCATGTTTAGTATTTAATAAATAAAAAATACCTAATGAGATTGCGAAGGAAGTCCATTTCTTTTTCTGAATCCTTAGCAAGAATGCAGCAATGCCAACACTAATAGTTTGGTATGCAATTTCTCTCAAAACTAGTCTGTCTAGAACATATCTAGGCAAAAGATGGGGAGCCCCTTCACACCCATATCTTTAAATGTATGAGAATTCCTCATGCACAAACTAGTCACCATTGACCAATATATTTGATAGTACCCATGGCCTCCTATGTGAATCTGGGAGATGGATGATTTTTTAAAAGAAAATGTAGAGGAATCATTAAGAAATTACATATGTCGTAGAAAAAAAAATTGCAATTGATTTCCCATATTTTAGAGCACTGCAAGTAGACTACTTATTCAAAGGGAGAACAATTCCAACCTAAAATGGGAAAAGGAGTAACTACACTAACAACATTGGTCAAATAACTAGACATAAAAAATCCTAGGCAGTATCTTGCAGGTGCCTCTTGAGATTTTTTAACCTCTTATTTGATTTTAGCGAAGATGATATGTGCCCAATTAAAAATGTTTCATGTGAGACCCTGATGGATAAGAGGGACCCAAGCCAACTTAAATTTAGAGGAATCTTATTTTCCATATAGGTGACAGAGCATGATGGAAACTAACATGTGGGGTTTCTTTAATCTTAGGACAGGATAAACTTGTCTCCTATGATTTGAAAGAATTAGCATCATTCCACCATTCTCTGATAAAATCAGCGATCTTCAATTCCTCCTTTTCAACTTCTTTTTGAAAAAAAAAATTAATAAAATTGTCATCTAGATTGGATATGGGTGGACTTAACTTATACATATTGGAAATATCATATGGTCTGGGAGAACCAACAATCTAGAGAGAGTAATCGACAATTATGCATGTAGAAATATCAGTGTGGAATATTATCCATTGTACCATGTCATAGTAGGGAAGTATGGTTGGTCTGGTAGCTATATTACGAAGATCGGACCTCCTTATGTCACCCAGGTCGTCAACATCTGATGATATTCATATTTAAAGTCTCCTTCCTCAATGAATTTGTATAATTGGCTCCATTCCAATATGTTGGTTTATCCTATCTTGAATGTCGTGTCAAGAAAAATGTCAAGTTGGGGTTTTTTTTTTATTTCCTATTCCTCAACCCTTTTGATGCTTCATATTCTCTTTTTGCGTCATCTTGTATTGAAAAAATCCTGCAAACGGACGACAAAGTATAATTTTTATTTCAAAAATAATTAACATGTTCTATTGAATTGAAAATAAGAGTGGCAATACTAACCAAGAGAAGAAAAACATAAAGAATTTCAGTGCAGTTTAAAGCTTCTATGCTTATGAAATTGGGGTTTGTTATCAGACTGTGAAGTGCTGTATAAATTGCTAGTAGAGTGAGATATTATGTTATGCATGAATGGGGAAATATTAATGTATCATAGATCTTTACCCAACGGTTCATTAATCTCATTCAATTCTCATAACAGCACCGTCAGAGCCATTAATGAAGGAAAAAATAGTTGGGTTTATTCAAATTTTGGAGGCAATGTTTTTCACTGGGAACCGACTCAGTAGGACATCCTAAGACTTAACCTTTAAACGAAGAATGAATACCGGGTAGATATGTTTGTTATAATTAAAGTGTTTTAACTGATTATTTTTCTCTTAACCAGGACACTGTGGATCGAGCATTTTTTTGTAGAATATCTCAAAACGTGCACAAACACAATCTTGATCTAGTATAATTGCCTCACTAGGAGATCGGGGAACTGGGAAAAAGTTGTTAAACTTTTAGGACAAGGGGTATCCCCTGATCTAGTATCGTCAACCCACCAAGAGATCGAGCCATCGGGGTACCATGACTTACTGTAAAAAGTTAAATGCAACCATAAAAATCATAATCCGTTGCCACTAGGACACCAGGAGATTGGGGTAGTGGGATCGAGGATCCATTAAAGATTTAAAACAAAGTCTGACCCGGTACCACCAAGACAAACTTCCCGGGAGAGATTATTTGCAAATAAAAATGAAAAGAAAAGTTGATCAAGTACTACTGGCCCACCGGGAGAGATTTATTAGATTTTCACAAATGCGACATTTCTTGATCCAGTATAAATAGATACCGACTCACTGGGAAATTAGGAAAGCATTTTTATTACTAAGTTATTTTATTTTTTTTAAAGATTATTCGGAAATATTTTATTGGAATACAAAGAATTAAAAATTATAAAAAGAAAATAAAATATTGAAATAAACAAAAGGGACCCATTATTATTTATTCAAAAATTTATGGATTATGGGGGGTTGTTGACGCTCAATAAATGGTGACACACTGGACGAAAAAATTATCTTTGTCTCATGGTGCTTAAAAGGCTTATTCACACTAAATGTTAAAAGTAAGCTCAAATGACTATAAATATAAATTTCTTAATTATGGGTACCACCATATCTTCAAGAATTTTAAATATATTCTTACTAAACACACATCAGGTAACTTACAGATTTATTCTTCAAGCTGATTTCTAAGGTTAATTTTCTTTAAATTTCAACCCACAAATAATTAGTACAAGGTGTGCCCTAAGGATTTCACCTTGTGTGAGTAAACATGTTCCTATGTGTGTTCCTCGTCTCTCTTTTACCCAACATTTCTTCACTACTCGCGAGCGTCCATAGCCCCGACAAAGATGTCTTAGTATCATACAAGCATGGCCCCATTGCTAGCGTCCATAGCCCCTATGGGTTTACTTGTACTTCCCACACTTAAAGTTCTTTCAAATTCTCTTTTATTCAGTTACACCTTTAAATATTTAAGTATATTTATTGCAAATGCAATTAGGTGTTTCAGGGAAGCGGGGTGATACGAGAATTATTTAGATTTGATTGGTAGTCTACTCACTTTCAAAGTTTAGCTTAATGTCTTCCTTCCACTGAACATTTTAGAAACAATCTTTTAAGTGTGAGAAGAATGGGCTCAAAAAAGTAATATGTAAGAAACCTAAAATGTACATGCGTCAATGATATAAATATGAATTCTTGGAGACATAGGAGTTCCACCACTATTATAGAAATTTTAATTATAAAGCATACAACTTTATATAGATGATTTAGTGTAATTATTTCAATAAAAGACGGGCATTTCAATATAACCCAGATGACATTGTTGGTTTATTGAGGATCACAAACCCTTTTATTACAAAAACAAACTAAGAAAATCAAAACATAAAAGAAGGTAAAAATATATTTACATAATTTACAGTTTTTATGATTTTTTTATGAAAAATATTTTTTAAGAATATGACCATTCACGGGAAGAATTTTTTTTCTCCCTCTAATGATTGAAGAATATATGTTGAAAGGCCAACTTTTTCAGAAATTTGAAATGGACCAAGCCAAAGTTTTTGAAATTTTGTATGTTTTATTTTTTCCTCATGGGTCTTGTCCCATTTAAGCACTAGATCACCGACTTCAAAAATTTTGTTGCTAACTAAATGTTTATCAAAGCATTTCTTTATTATTTTTTGGTGTTCAGAAAAAGTTTGTTTGGCTTTATCTCTTTCTTCTTCTAATTTTAACAATTCTTCAATGTGTTCCTATATTTTGGGACAAGGATATTCTCTGACAGATTGTGTTAGTTGGAGAGAAGGAAAATCTACATTAGTTGGTAGGATAGCTTCCTTACCATAGAAAAGGAAATAAGGAGAATTACCTAATGTAGTTCTAGGTGTGACCTTGTCATCCCATAATGCAAATGTGAGGGATTTGTGCCAATTTCTATGATTTTCTTTGATGGTTTTCTTAATGATTTGGAGAAGGTTTTTATTAGTAGATTCTGCCAAACCATTACCTTGCGGATAATAATCGGTAGAGTATCTAATTTTGATAGTCTTTTCTAAGGAAAATTAATTTAATTTAATTGAGGAAAAATATGAAGCATTGTCAAATAACAAAGTGTTGGTAACTCCAAACCTTGTAATTTTGAATTGTTCGATAAAAGATATCACTTTATTCTAGTTGACAGTTTTTAAAGGAATGTCCTATGTTTACCTGGTGAAATAATCAGTTTTTTTCCAGATATACTTGTGTAACTATGAAGAGTTTGGAGTTATTTCTATGATGATTTTAAATCCCCATTGTTCAAATGGTCCATCGATCATCACAGTCTACAATGGGAACGTAATTTTTTTCTCTCTTCCAGTAGAAGTTTGGAAAACTTTGAATTTTCAAATATATGTGTGAGAATCCCTGAAAAAAATTGGCCAATAATATCCTTCTCATAGGATATTGTGAGCAGTAGTGTCTCCACTAAAATGTCCACCTGGAATACCATCATGCAAATCAAATAATACTTTATCAGCTTCTGATTTTTCTTAACATCTAAGCAAAACATAATCATAATTTTGTCTAAATAATAATCCATTAATCAATTGATAATGAGAATATTTCAATCATAATGATCTTTTCTTCTTAGGCTCATAATGAAGAGGAGAAAAACCATGAGTAAGGAAAATTTTGATATTTTTATACCATGAATCAGAAGAATTAGATACAAGATAGATTTCAATAATTTCTGACTCTGATTAATTTTCATTTTCTAGTTTATTTTCAGACTCTAAATCCATTGACTTTGTTACTAATCTGCAAAGTCCTAAACCTCGAATGACTTTGGAAGGTTTAATTTACAATTCATAGTCTTGTAGAGTAGTCATCCAATTTTCTCTTTTGTCTCCAAGATCCTTTTGAACAAGTAAGTTTCGTACTGAAGGATATGGAACAATCACTTTGGTATGTGAATTTAAAAGAGAAGGCCTAAAATTTTTGACTCCCTTGAATGCTACATATGTTTATTACTCCACTTCAGAATAGTTCAATTATGCACCATGAAAACCTGTACTCATTAAAAAAATAGTTATTTCAATACCTTTATCATTTTTCTGAGTAAGAATAGCAACACAAGACAAATCTAAAGAAAAAGTATAGAGAGTAAAATCCTTAGTAAAATTGGGAGATGATAGAGCTAGGGATTGTACAATTGCTTCTTGTAGTGCTTTGAATGATTATCTTTCGTCGTTATTCCATTTAAATATAACATCTTTCTTAATAATATGTTTCAATGGCCTTACTATCTCTACAAAACTTGGGACAAAACATCTGGCAAAATTAATCTGACCTGGGAAAGATTGCATTGTTTTCTTATTATGCAAGAAAGGGATTTCTAATTTTGCTTTTATTCTTTTGGGTTCTATAATGATTCCTAATTTAGAAATGATGAAACCTAAAAGCTTCCCTTCAGTTAGAGCAAAGAAATTTTTCTTGGGATTAAGAGAAATGTCATATTTTCTACAACAGTCAAAAAAAAAATTGAGATGGTGCACGTGATCAAATATGTTCTTAGAGAATACAGTGACATCATCTAGATATATTACCATTGATTTATTTATTAATCCTCTAAAATCAATGTCCATGGCTCATTTAAATGTGGCACCAGCATTAATTAACCAAAATGGAATTTTTATATATGCGTAAGTGCCCCATTTGGTTCGAAAGTGTGTTTGCAATTGATCATCGTTGGAAACTAAGACCCGATTATACCCTGAGAATCCATCTAGAAAATACATCATCTCAGAACCTACCACAGATTGTAGAATTTGTTCTATAGGAGGAAGGGGAAAATTGTCATTTTCGGATGTTTTATTCAAATTCATGAAATCAATAAAAATTCTAATGTATCCATTCTTCTTCCGAACTGGAACCATATTATAAACCCATTGAGAATGTATAACAAGAAAAATGATTCTTGCTTGGAGAAATTTATTCAATTCTTTTTTTTATTTGTTGTTCCATATTGGGACAAATTTTTCTTAATTTCTACTGGATCAGTTTGACATCATATCTCAATGGAATTACATGTTGAATAATTGAAGGGTCATAGGTTTTCATATCATTATATGTCCAATAAAAAATATCTTTATACTTTTCAAAATATTAATAAAAGAAATTTGCTCCAAAGGTGTGCAACCTAATCCAAAATTAACATTTTGTGGATTTTCTTCAATTCCTAAATTTATGATTTCAAATTTCATTGAGGAGTTACTTGTTTTGCAATTAGATGGTGTTTTAAATCTATATTGAATATCAAAGAAATTTTCTAGTTTAACTACAGATTTTGGGATTATGTTTTCAGGTTTAGCTTTACAATCTAATAAGGGTTGATTAATTTATGAATCATGATGATTCTCATCAATGATTGAATCTTTATATGTATCCTCTTGTTCGATAAAATTTATAATATGCTCATTATCATTAAAAACTCTCCAATTGGTTATATTATCAGGAACAGATGGTCTAAATAGTAACTCAATTGAAAATCTATCATGAGAAAATTCTTCAAATGGAATTAGCTTTGAGGCAAAATTCTCTACTAGGTCTACATATACATTATGAGCTCTATGAACATATTTAATCTCAAAAGCAATGAAATAAGGTAATAAATCCAAAACGAGTTGTTGGTAATTTTTGAGATGATTTGAAACACAATGGATAGTATTTCGTACCTATCGGACAATAATTTTAGAATCACCATAAAATTTAATGAATTTAACATTCAAATCGATAGTTTTTTTTAAACCTTGGACGAATTCCTCATATTCAACTATATTGTTTGTACATTGAAAATTCAATCTACAGGATAACATAGTTTTCTTACCATTGGGATCTTGCAAGACACAACCTACTCTAGCACCTTCATTAGATTTTAAGCCATCAAAAAATAAGGTCCAAAATTCTTTATTTACAACTAACTCTATACTATCCAAAATGAAATGTTACAACCTCAAATTGCAAGGATGAGTCCGTGAATGGTGAATTTTCTGCAATGAAATTACCAAAAAAATGAATCAACACAAAAATTGCCTAAAACGGAATTTGAAAACATTACTGGCTCATTTTCACCATCAATATCAGTCACAATATGTTTCATATACTTATAGTGATCTAGTCTAATTTGATTAGGTTTAGCATTATATGGTAACCACAAATGTGACCAGTTTGTAGCAAAATAACCATTAATTTTTTCAGACTGGTCCTTGTTTAGAAGCAAGCCATAGCTCCTGGAATGTAAGCAACAATGATGTCCATCGTCTGATGAAATTTGGGATTAGAAGATAATTGAATAAACACATCTCTCAATTCACCTAAAACCTTAACTCTTGTTTTATCTAGTTGTACAATTTGTACGATATACTTTTGTTGTGTAGCATTGATTTTCTTATAAACAGAATAGGGCATTATGTTTGATGAATCTCCAGAATAACCCCAACAATTTTGAACATTTTTGTTGAAAATTTCAAAATTTAAAAGAAAAGGTGGTGTGTGTGAGTTTGATTTATGTCCTATTAGAACATTGTTGGCATTGACTTGTTTATTCTTTTTCGAAGTAGAATTTAGGGCGGTTTTTCCTTTGTCTTTACTTGTAATTGCAATATTCTATTTTTCAATGTCATTATTATCTAATGCTTTAAGTAAATTGTTTCTATGTTGTTTTAACTTCATCAATTCATAGAAAGAAATATTTTCCCTAGTCCTTTTCATATCCTCAACCAAATCATAGTCAAGTTGATCTGATATTACTAAAGATCCGGTGATTGGTTTATCTTGAGGTAAAGTTTTCTTGGAAGGAATAGTAGGAGATGGAGTTGAGGTACTGGAAGGAGGAACGTTTCTTCTGGTTCGAATAGAATTTATGTATTCACAGGGAAAGTCTTCCTCATCATCAATTACACCATATACAATGTCCTAGGTGAGGTTTACCTCAGAAGTACTAGCATCATCCTCATCATGTTCTCCTTCTTGTTCTTATTCTTCATTATGATCAGTAGTAGAAATTTGATTACCAGGAGGTGGGAAATTATTTCTTTTGACAAAAGGTCTCCATGGTATTTTGGAAGTTTATTCTTCTAATACATTTTTTTTAATGTCAATGATATCATTAGCTATACTTTTAACTAATTTGTGTAAACTTTCGATATCTAAAGATTCCTTGTATTTTTTCTCTACTTTAATTATGACTCTCCTAGAAGGAGGTAAGGCTATTCCATCCTCAACTGGGGCTTTTTTTTATATGCTCAACATTTCCATTTCCACGTCCAAAGTCTCTTGCATAGTTTCATCTAATGTATTTTTGGCTTCCCTTTTAACAAAAATAACAATTGAAGAAGGGAGAGCAATTGTATAAAATTCAAGAAGAACATTAGTCGGAGTTCATGATTCTTCAAGTATTATGTTTAGCAAGGTCATGAATCTTTGATTAAAATGCTTAATTTTCTCTTTTTCATTCATTCTTACTCTAGATAAATCAAGGACCAAAGTGGTTGGAGTTTTTTCATCACCAAAATTTTTCATGAACAATCTTTCAAAGGTATCCCAGCTAGTTATTGATCATGTTGTCAAAGTGAAATACTAGGAAGAAGACCTACCTTCAAAAGTATATGGAAATAGCCTACAAACTACATCTTTATGTTTTACCTTCATTAGATTCATTGCTAACATGAATTTATTGATGTTATCTTTAGGAAATTATTTTTTATCAGGGTAAAACTCAGGAAATAATTTTTTGGGATGTTTAGGCGAGTCATGTTGAACTCCTGGAATGTTGACTACTCAACCAGTTAACCAAGGTCTTCGTTAAGGTCTTCGAGGTTGATTAACTCTAGCCATAACTATAGTTGTAGATCTCCAAGGAGTTCCTTGTGAGACGGGAGATGTTGAACGAGATGGTAAAGGTTGATAATTTGGGTTTCCTAAAGGTGTTAAAATTTGGGGGGTGCCTAATACCAACTGTTCAACTTCTACATAAATGTGTTCTTGCTGGTATTCATTGGTAGCGAGAGGGTTAGACCTGACAATAAAATGAGAACTAGGAGGTTCTTATAAATGAATATTTTTACCCTTGGCTGGTATGATATATTC
The DNA here is from genome assembly GCA_900067695.1 of Picea abies. Taxonomy (NCBI): domain Eukaryota; kingdom Viridiplantae; phylum Streptophyta; class Pinopsida; order Pinales; family Pinaceae; genus Picea; species Picea abies. The sequence continues at coordinate 11,604 of CBVK0100767470.1, read as the reverse complement.
AATTGGTTCTTTTTTAAGTTTTTTTACTTTGTGCTCTCGTCAAAATTCCAAGATTTTGCAACTATGGAGGATATTCTAATTCAAATTCTTTAGGATTTGTAAAATATGACATTCCTTGATCGTGGATCCGACGAATAGATTGAACTGCAATATCCTAATACAAAGATAGGGTTTCTTGAGTAATCTCATAATTTACTATTTCATGTGGTTCTTCCTGAGTAATTCCAGAATCTGTGATTTCTTGTTGGAATGGTTGTGTAATTTCTATAGATCCGATATGAAAAGACAACTCAGGTAATCCAATCTCCAATGTTGAATGGATTTGCTTAAAATGGGTATTAGAGCTTGACTCTAAGAGAGGGGTTGTGGGAGATGGTGATCTTCTTGAATGGGTATCAATCTTGCGTGGAGATCTACGTGTCATTCATTATCATATGCCCTCCTTCTAGTGCCAAAATGTTGATGCCTAAAAACTTCCTGGCAGCCAACGTGGAGAAATTTCCCAATCAAATCCCCAATTAGACCTATACTCATTTGGGATGGAAATCCTCATCGAAATGTGGGTCTGGTTTCCAGTAAGGGGAATTTTCTCCTTCAAAGGATACTTTCCTTGAAGCTCTTCTAAACTACTATGCAAAAAATAATAATAATAATAATAATCTATCTTTATTTTAAAGCTATACTATCCTAACTGGGATATAAAAATAGTTCATGATATTCTAGTTAGGAGCAAGGGAAATAATATATATTGAATATCAGATAAAGATAAGTTATCAAGCTACATAAATAGTTCATATAACCTGATAAAAATTAAAATAGATATATATCAACTTTAACTCAGTAAATAATTACTGAGAAAAGAACAAATATATATACTCACACTTGGTATAAATAAATAACATGAATATAACATGAGATAAAGATAAGCAGATAGACTATGGAAATATTTCACATAATCAAACAAAAATTAAAGCAAATACATATCAATAATCACTTACTAAATAGTTGCCGAGAGACCACAAATATGCATTCTCATATTTTAATCTATTAGCATTCTCATCCAATTTAATCAAAATGAAATGACATGATAATTTCTCAAAAATTATAACAATAGTGCACAAATTGAGAACATAAACATACATTCATTAATAAATCTGAAAGAAGAGGAATAATGTCCTGCAAAAATATGTATTTCATTAGCTTTCAATAATAGTGCCAAAACAAATGAAACACCATGTAAGTATTACCACTTTCAAGTCTTCAAATCTCAGAACTTTGGCTTTTACAATAGTGTACATATCCAATTTCCCAAGTTTCGAATCCCATGTTCTGTCTAAATTATTACAACAAATAGAAACAGAAGATCCTAAAACATAGAACTAATTCCACATCTTGTTCTAACTGATGGATCTAGATATCAATTTGATTTGATGGTTGATATTAAGGAGAAGCATTTTCCTTACTACCAACAAATTCCTTGTTGACTTTTCCTCCTTGCTCTTTCCCGTGAGTTTTCCATAAGGTAATATTTTATAACAATGGTGAGATTAAAAGTGGGTGAGAGGTTTCTTCATTCATTTTACACCTATATAATCGTTTGGCAATCTCTTCAAATCCTAACTTGAATTTTGATAAGAAATTTTCAATAGCTTGTGAACATTCTGATGGTCGAGTAATAATATCTTTAACAACATCGACATTCCAAAAGTTTAACTATCTGACTTTATCTGCCTGAGAATTTATCTGTTGGTTCACATCTGAAAGGCAATTGGTCAAGGAACTGATTGACCAAGAAACTGTACATGGGGAATTTTGTAATATTCAATGATATTCATAGCTTGGTCCCATAAATCTAAGCAGCTTTTTCTTGTTTCTTTAATTAAATATTGTGAAAACATACAGTTGATGTGCCAAGAGTCTAATGAAGCCTTTATGTGTATTTTGTCTTCTTCAGTCCACCTAGAGTATCCTGTAGTGAAACTAGTCCTTGATGCTTCCCATGCTTTAATAATATCAAAAGAACTTTGTGCTTCTTTTTGTTTTTCCAATTGTGCTTGAGACTGTGAAATAAACTATAGCACATGTTCATGTTGATCATTCATTTCATATAATTTGGTATCAAATAATTCCAATAGAGAGGACAGTTTTCTATTTAACTCAAAATCTTCTTCCTTTAAGATCTCTAAATTCTTCATTTTGATTTTTATTTCATTTAATTGGGAAACTAAATTATCCACTTGATAATAATGACTCTTGTTAAATTTATCTTTCTCCTCAAGGAAAATAGATACTTGTATATCATGTTCATCTTTGACCTCATCTATTTTGTATATCATGTTCATCTTTGACCTCATCTATTTTAGTTGTTACCTGTACAATGGTATCCAGAGAAATGTTTTTTTACTTCTGCAAGATGCTTCAGCAGAGATCCATGTTCCTTTGACCAAATGGCCTTCTGGGACTTCAATTGTTCTTGTATCTCTTCCACTTTATATTTTTCTCTTTTTAATTGAACAGATAGTTTACTAACATGCCATTTTTTTGCATTGGAAAATGCCCCTAAGGCATCGGCAACTTCCTCTACAAATTCTTCATCATTTAAATGTGAAACATCCCCAAAATGAATTGTTTCCTATGTAACTTCCTCATGGTGGGTTGTATTTCTTCTTTTATTTATCCTTTTGACAATGGACTTTGTCTTATCATCAAAGATGTAATTATCCAATGACATAACAATGTCTCAGATTGGTTGAAGACTACCAACATCAAGAGACATTGGAACTATTTTTCCTAGAATGGAAGTTATAGGGATAGTATCAACGGCAGGAACAATAGGAACAATGGCTAAGTGTACATTTTTAGTTCCTGGATTGGTACTAGGATCTACATTTATCCCAATATTTTTCTCAGGAGTGTTTGTTTCTGCTTGGTGTTGCTCTACTTTTTCTGTGGATTTGCCTTGTTGATTTTGTCTATTCGACTGTGTATCCAATGTGGAAACATTGTGGTCATGTTTTGTCTTAGATTTGGATTGCTCATCCTCCTCTTCATCAATGTTTATTTCTTCAATACTCTATTTTTCAGTACTTTCCTTTAGAAAGGCCTTTTTCCTCTTGAACTGTCAATCTAGGAATTCTTGGATTTTGTAATTATTTCCTATTGCATCAATTCTCTGAGACACTTCATGAAAACTTGTATCTCTATGAAAAACAATGTCAAATGGGTCATATTCATGGTTGCATGTTTTGATATTCTTGACCATGTTACAAGTTTTTTACAATCTTTGTTGGGTCATGCTTTTTGAAATACCCTTGGGCCAACCAAATTCCTTCTAATTGATCAACCTCCATCTGAGAATATTTGGTATTTAATAAATTGAAAATACCTAATGTGATTAGGAAGGGGAGGCCATTTATTTTTCTGACTCCTTGACAAGAATGCAGCAATGCCAACACTAACAGTTTGGTATGCAATTTCTCTCAAAACCAGAATGTTTGGACCATATCTAGGAAGAAGATAGGGAACCCCTTCACATCCATATATTATGATGTATGAGAATTCCTCATCCATAAACTAGTCACCAATATCTTTGATAGTATCTGTTAGCGACAAAATAAACGCACTGGTATTTTTTATGAACATCCTTATTACTCATTACTTGATCTATCGTTCCCTTAAGTATTTTGGCTAGTATTAGAGTCTCATTCTTCATCAAGCCTTGATAATCTCCTATTAATCTTATTGCCTAAGATTGCTTTAGCTTTGCCATCTTGACTTAAACCTTAGTTTCTAGATCTTTTTATATTTACAAAATAAAAATATACATTTTTATTTTTGTAAATTTTATCCAAAATGTGGTGTGTGCGCACAAATGACCTAAGTCTGACTCAAATCATACTAGATTTTGCCAAATTCCATATCCATGCATATACCTAAGTTCACATAAGAATACACTTGGAATCTCTAAAGCCAAACCCCAAGTCCACATACCAAACAACATATCAAAGCCACGGGTAAATTCTCAGTGTGTTTTGTATGCCAAATCGACAGGTCAAGACACGTGGTGATATATTAAAGCTATCCAAGCGCTGAACAGAGATGAATGGTATCCAGGTTTCAGCATTTGTTATCTGCTGGTATGAAAAGTAAAACGCATGGCTACCTATGCCTCTTTATCAGGAAAGCACATCGAACAATGGATGCAGATTAGAAATGCGTTTTGGATATTGATGTTCAGGGGGCAAGGTCTGTCAAGAACAAGTTCTTTACCTGCCCACCATCATTTGAAGATCTTGAGAAATACCTGCATGGAAGGGAGAAAGAAAAAGAGGATCAGTTTCAAAAACGCTTTCTGTGTTAATTACCTGATTAATTGTGCCCTAGAGTCAACTGAGGAATTCGTCTCTTTGGAATTTCTTTTTTATCTGAGAAATGGTGGAATGCGTGCTGTTTTCCAGTCGCTCTATATGGTAATTAAGCAAAATGTATGATTGGAACATGCAAAAAGAAGATAACCCGGGTTTGTTTGGAGATAAATGGCGGTTCAGGCACAATACCGTATGATTGAAATCTCTTACGGCAAAGTATCTCTGGCCGTCTGGGCTTTAATGAAACTAGATCAGTGCCATCTATCTACCATGCTTTGAGATATACGTCTTCGTCAAAGATTTTTATTGGAGGTTTAACGTATTGGAAGGATGACCATCTCTTAGGGAGTCATTCACTGAATTTGGTGAAGTCATTGAAGCAAGAATCATTCATGATCGAGAGACCGGTAGGTCAAGAGACTTTGGTTTTGTTAATTTCACTTCTAATGAGGAGGCTGCAGCTGCCATAACAGGCATGGATGGAAAGGATCTTCATACATGTCTTTTTCATGTTAACTATGCTACTGAGAGAACTGGAGATTTTCGTTCTGGCGGTGGTGGCTACAGTCAAAACGATGGGTACAGAACTGGTGGTGGCTATAGCCAAAACGATGGGAATGTACCCATGATTACAAAACTGGTGGTGGCTATAGCCAAAACGATGGGAATGTACCCATGATTACAAGAAATATTGTATCAATATTAACAAGGGGTTGTGTCAAAGCCAGGACCCAAGACCAAATATTCTACACTAGCTGAGTTCTCTATCTTCCTTATGCTCTGTTTTCTTCTTGAAAGCCATAGATCAGGGATCAATTCAATGAAACCACAAATGCATGCAAAGTAGAAATTAGGCGTAGAAAAGGGCCATCTGTGATTGCATTGTCAAGGAAAAAGTTGGCTGCAAATTTGGCAGACATAATAATAGAAGCCATGGAAGATGAGTTTCCTTGTTGCTTGAAGCTGGGAGTAGTTTTCATCAGGTGCTTGCCTTAAATACAACAATTACTTCCAAGATTGTGATGGCTTGATACGGGATTGTTAAGGAAAGCTTGAAATTCTTTATGTGTCTGTACAAGGAGGACCAGCATCACCAAAGCAGCCTTGAGCACTCATTGAAACAGCAAGTTTTGAATATGGAGGGTTTCCTTTTGGACCAAGACAGAACTTTCACCAGCGCAGAAGGTCGAATTATAACCAGTTAGCTGATGAAAAGTAGAGTTTTCATCGGCTAATTAGCAGATCGTAAGGCAAAATAACTGGTGAAACTACAGAAAGAAAATTTTGGAAAATTAAGCTGGAGCAAAGCGATTTTGGAGTGATTAAAAGAGTATGGGAGTATCAAAGGATTAACCACCAAATCAAGAAATATTTGGCATCAAAGATTCGTGGAGGTTTTTGAGACTAAATGTTAAATTTGGTCAACTAAAGTTTTGGTTACAGTTATTGAAAGATTTCCAGCTACAGAAGACATGTGTCTTTACCCTCCATGACACATCAGAGTCATACAAGTGATGAAGACCACATGTCAAAGATCAAGAAAGAAGACAGTTCGAGTCCTAGAAACTAGTTCTTTGATTACATAATCATAAACCTATTCATATTTTAAGTTACCAAGCATCTTTGGCCTGCAATCCCAAAGAGTTTCTTGGAGCGATAACAGTATCCATGGCCTCCTGAGTGAATTTGGGATCTGGTTGATTTTTTAAAAGAAAATGTAGAGGAATCAAAAATAAATTGCAGATGTCATAGAAAAAAATCTTGCAATTTATTGCCCATATTTTAGAGCAGTACAAGTGGACTACTTTTTTAGAGGGATACAAGTTCAAAGATAAAAGGGGAAAAGGGGTAGCTGCATAAACAACTTCAGTGAAATAACCAGACCTAAAAAATCCTTGGTAGTATCCTGGACATTCCTCTTGAGATTTTTGAACTTCTTGTTTGATGTTAGCAGAGAGGATATGTGCCCAATTAAAAACGTTTCCTATGAGAACCTGGTGGATAAGAGGGACCCAAGAAACTTAAATTTAGAGGAATATTTTTCTCCATATAGGTGACAGAACATGATGGAAAATAACATGGGGGGTTTCTTTAATATTGGGACAGGATAAAAACTATCTCCTTGATTTTGAAAGGACTAGGTTCATTCCACCATTCTCTAATCAAATCAGTCCTCTATGATTCCTCCTTTTCAACTTCTTTTTGAACAAAATTTTTAATAAAATAGTCATCTAGACTAGTTCTAGGTGGACTTAATTTATACATATTGGAAATATCATCTAGCCTAAAAGAACCAACAATCTGGTGAGAGGAGTTGACAATTGCGCATATAGAAATATCAGTGTGTGAGATTATCCACCATACCATGTCATAGTAGGGAAGTATGGATGGTCTAGTAGAAATCTTATGAAGACCAAACCTCTCGATGTCACCCAGGTCGTCATCATTTGATTTGTATTCATCTGTGAACTTTCCTTCCTCGATGAATTTGTATAATTTTCTCCATTATAGGATGTTGGTTTCTCCTGTCTTGAATGTTGTGTCCAATAAAAATGTCAAGTTGGGTTTTTTTTCGATTTCCTCTTCCTCAACCGTTTGTTTCTTCGTATTCCATTTTCACGTCATCTTGTATTGACAAACTCTTGCAAACAGACGGAAAAGTATAAGTTTTCCTTCAAAAACAATTAACAAGTTTTGTTGAATTGAAAATAAGAGTGACAATACTAACCATGAGAAGAAAACCATAAATATTTTAAGTGCAGTTTAAAGCTTCTATGCTTATGAAATTGGGGTTTGTTATCAAACTGTGAAGTGTTATATAAATTGCTAGCACGGTGAGATATTATGTTATGTGTGAATTAGGGGAGATTAATGTATCATATATATTTACCCAATGCTTCATTAAGTTCATTCAAGTCTCATAACAACAACTTCAGAGTCATTAATGAAGGAAAAGGAAGTTTGGTTTATTCGAATTTTGGAGGAAATGTTTATCACCGGGCACCGGCTCACCAGGAAGTCCTAAGGCTTAACCTTTAAACAAAGAATGAATATCAGGTCAGTATGTTTGTTATAATTACAATGTAGAATAGCTCAAAACATGCACAAACACAATCTTGATCTGGTATAATTGGCTCATCGGGAGCAAGTTGTAAAAGTTTTAAGATAAGGGGTATTCCTCGATCTGGTATCACCGGTCTACCGGCAGATCGGTCCATCGAGGTACCATGAATTGTTGTAAAAAGTTAAACGTGACCATAAAAATCTAGATCTGGTGCCATTGGGACACTAGGAGATCAGTGTAGAGGGACCAAGGATCCATTAAGGAGTTAAAACAAAGTTTAACCCGGTACCACTGGGAGAAACTACTCGTAGGAGATTATTTGCAAATAAAATTGAAAAGAAAATCTGATATGGTACTACCAGCCCACTGGGAGAGATTTATTAGAGTTTCATAAATGAAACATTTCATGATCTGGTATAAATGGATACCAACTCACCAGGAGAATGACCCACCAGGAGATCAGGAAAGCAATTTTATTACTAAGTTATTTTGTTTTTTTTTAAGATTATTTGGCAAGATTTTATCGAAATGTAAAGAAATAAAAATTATTAAAAGAGAAATGAAAATAAAATAAAAGATTGAAATAAACAAAAGGGACCCATTATTATTTATTCAAAAATTTAAGGATAATAGGGGTCATTGAGGCTCAAGACAACCCAATGAAATTTGTGAGATCACATGCGACCATGGAGCCTATGTATCATTTTCTGTATGAAAATGAATAAACGAATTATGGCTTTGCAAATTCAACCCTAGTGTGTGTGCATGGTTGAATCATGTATGATGTTATCTTGTTGTGTTATTGGCATGAGTGGATGTGACTTAATTATATTTCTTGAATGATTAAATCCCTATGGAGAATAGTTCTATTGAAATAATGTGGTGTGGGAGGGCACAAGTATGTGGAAGACTATGCTTGGATTTGTGATCATCTGCAGGTGGGCGCGGGTCTGGGAGAGACCGTGCGGTGGACTTATGTTTCTTTGTAGATGGGTGTGACTAAATAGATTAATGTACTATATATTTTCATTGCAATAGAGTATTGTTTTGGAAATATTGTTTTCATTACATTGTTGTGAGAGCTCAGTGTAGGATGCTCCTGAGGATGAGTGTTTATTTTTTAATATGAACTTGAGTGTACATATTTCCTCTCTGATCATGGAATTGTGTATGCATCCCATAGATGTGAAGGATCTGCATATGGCGATGTTTCCTTAGTTTATGAGCTAACCATTTCTTTCAGGATTGTGTGGCATAAATCGAAGGGTAATGTTGTAATGAAGGTAGCATATAGAGGTTGTGAATATATAACTAGTGTAGAATGCATCATACGGGTTGCAACTCTCAAGTTGCAGAAAAAGAAACTCTTGATTTGTAGCAAAAAACACCCTCGATTTGTAGCAAAAGAATGGTTGTGACTCCCAAGTTACAACTGTGGAGTAGATGGGTTAGTACAAACTGGTGTTCTATAGCATTTATTTGCTTGTACTATAGGGGAGAAAGAATGGGTGTATGAAAGAAGAGAAGGCATTGCTATATGTGCAACCCTAGTGGTTGTAGCATTATCTAGTTGAGGAATATTTGAGGCTAAATAATGTGGGAGAAGCATTAGAGAATTTGTGTTTTCCAATTTTATGCAAGAGCTTGAATTTCCATTGTGTATGTACTCTAATGGGTAAGGGGTTTGAGGCATTATGCATTAGGTGGTATCAAAGATAACTAAAGATCTAGTATGGAAGAATATGTACAACCAAGAAGACCAAGGAGAATGTTATTTCAGCTTGTGTTGTTGAAAGAAGGGTGATGGGAGGCAATGTTGGAGAAAAGGCATGTGTAGGGTAGTCTGCATAAGGCTACAAATCAAATCCCGAGTATTTATCTGTAAATATGAGCAGGTAAAGGAGGTGCAGGAATCTAGAGTAAGAAGAATTGGAGATGATGGAGCAGTAGTAGATTCAGAACTAGAATTCCATAGACGAAGAAGATTACACATGATAAAGAACCAAATGTCAGAGTGAAGTTGCTAAATGGGAAAAGATTGAAGTTGTGAGAAAAAGAAGAAAGAAAAGAATAGAAATTTGAATGAAGCAAAGTCCAGAAGGTTTTTGTTGAGGAATATAGTCTCTAGGATAAATGGTTACTAGATATAGATGGAAGTTGTGGTGGACGTTATACATAATTGTTATCTTGAGATGAAAGAGACAGTATGAGTCATTCATGATCGAATGAAATGGTAGTTGTGGTGGAAGTTATCCATAATTGTAATATTGGTATGAAAGTATAGTCACTGGAAATGAGTGAGAGTGGTTGCAAGAGAAATGCAATCAGACAGTTTCCTGGATTATATATTGGTATCATATGCTATGAGGAACATGTTGGTAGTAGTGGGAATGCAATGTTGTTGGATGGTGGCTAGAGATTTTAGAGTAGACCTTAATCCAAAAGAAATGAGAATGAACATAGACATAGAAATGATAACATTGGAAAACATAGGCACATGTGGTGTGTGTCAGATGTATCGAATAAAGGAAGTGAAGATGGAATTCTTTGTTTTCCCTTAAGATTTTATTTTCTTGTTTGTGGGAAGAAAGATATTTGTGGATGCAAATGGAAGCGAATGTACTTGGCTAAGAAGAAGATGCAATAGAAGGAAATTACAAATATTACAAAAATTGCATAATCATAGAGGTTGCAAATGATGAAGAATTCTAAAGAGAATGCCCGAGTGTAAGATGATGTCATGGAGATAAGTGACCTGGGAGGAAGCATGAGTAAAGCTATTGAGTTGAAGATGGATGAATGGGAGGAAGCATGAGTAAAGCTATTGAGTTGAAGATGGATGAAATTACAGTCTTGAAGATGAGGAATCTGATGAAGATGTTGTTGACAGAGAAAGAGAGAAGATTTCAAATCACTTAAGGAAGAATACATGATGCAAAGGAATGTTAGAAGGATTGAAAATTGTTGAGGACCGAATATGGAGGTGTTTCATGAAGAATAAGGCTCTTAAAGGTGTGTCTTTGATAATTTGTGAAGAATGTGAATACGCTAATAGAATCACTCACTGAGGAAGTTTGTGTGTGGTTATGGATTGAGTCAAGGGAGGTGTAACATGGGAGCATGTGAATCCCTGTCGTGTGGATTCAAGCATGAGTGGCTGGAAACACTTAAGGCACTCCATACACTACATGAAAAAGGGAAATGGGATGTCATGGATGGGGTGTGAATCAGATTGGTTTGTGCAGGTGATGCATGGCTGACGATAACTTGACCAGTGTTTTTGGTGATGAAGAAAGAGAGACAGATATGGTAGCAATCCCAAGAAGGTGAGTTGCAGTAGGAATGAGATGGAAATTCCAAATCTCTATGATGAGATTATTGTTGTGTTGTTGCAGATGGATGTGCAACAATGGACAACAATGAGTTGAAAGAAAGAATGTGTAGTTGAAGAAGATATCTTGTAGATATGAATGTATAACGAATGTAGACTTGTGAATGCAATAGTGATAAAAGTTTCATCCGAAGAGGTGAATGGTTTACCTCATAAAAATGAGGGCATGGTTTCTTAAAAAACTAGGGAGATTGATGCAGGAGCATTGAATTTGTCCTAGGGATGACATGGTGAAGGTGATTGTGGAATGTGACAGTGTCGCTATGACAGTGATTTATTTTTGTAGAATAAGAATAGTTTCATAACGTGACAGGATACAGGAAGTGACAACATTTATACAGATTGTAATAATGTTGCATATTTTGGAAGTGGAGCATATGGGAGTGCTACTATAGGATGAACACATGCTGAGAAGTAATGTGTTGTTGTAGAAGAAATGGTGGCAATTACAACTCCAGTGGAATCACCCTTGGTTGCGGAACTTCTCCACAAAATGATACAAAAACAAGAATGGGAGAAAACAACAAAGGGTCGTGAGGAAATTGGTCCAGAGGGCCTATTGAGGAAGGATCACACTATTGAGTGGAACCTAGAAGGTCATACTATGGGAGAAGAGTCGCTAAGAAGTGCATGAATATGGAAGATGAAAGGGCATGAGGAGTCCATTGGGAAGCTGAAGGAAAATAGTTTTTGAAGGTACTGTCGGTATAAATGTGGATCAATATCGCTTGAATCAGTAGAAGCATCATTCATTTTCTTCAAATCCATCACCATTGGTGTAG